>DWNE01001654.1:0-21207 GCA_018249875.1 Cecropterus toxeus | reverse complement strand
CGTGCGCGAGTCCGACTTACACATGACCGATTTTTAAACAGTCAGTTTTACTTAATATTTTAAAAAATGTTAGTTTTGGCACTAATAGTCATAATCTCTACTGAAATAAATACAGTAAAATGAGAAGAAAGAATAAAACTCTTACGGCGTCTTAAAATTAACTCAAGAATAATGACGTCGCTTAGGAGGAACATGAAAAGTCATAAGGATCTTCCCGATGTTAACCTCGTATATGCCATCAAAATTTCCTATTTTTAGCGTTCTCCTTTCATTTAACATGAAAATATGAATAACCAAAGGCTGTAGTGTCGTCACTAAAATGGTCACCATCTTTAAATTGCAAAAAATATCAAAATCAAAAGTAGCCTACAGGCTGACCAGGTAATCAAACTACATCAATGCAAAATTTTCATGTATATAGGACGAATGGTTCCACAGACACACATGATTTCATTTTTATATATTAGTCAAGATAATTATAGATAATTTTACATCCAATTAATTTTAATCCTAGTCTAGAACTGCTTGTGGCGTTTTCTTCAAAATTAGAACAGCTCATTTAAAATTAGTTTAGAGGTTAAAATTAATGGCTACACTTACACAAAACAATTTATTATAATCTAGGCCTAGATTAACGTTCATTTGGCAAAATCCGTAAGTTTTAGCAACAAATTAGCATTTCTAATTCTTAAGCTTAACGGGGCTTTCGGGTATCAATCACTTATTTAGCCATTGACATTGATCGATTCACAGCCTTAGCAAGGTCGCAATATTAATTGACCTTCGAATTTCTATGAACCTTAGCGGTTGTAACTTTGTAACGAACATCGACTTGTTCATACAATTTGCTAAAATATTTAAGCTTAGAAGACAGAATAATGAGAATAGCAGTTGGTTCAGTACAATTTGAACTTATGACACAACACATTTTCATTCATATTAAATCCCCTCAGGAGATTAAATAGGGGGAGGAGTGAAGAATATATTATTTGTACTCTTAATGAGCATATGCAGGTACCATTAAGTACTATTTCATGCTTCGAAATAGGTCTCAAAAATTCGTTATCGTTGCAATGAAATACCCATATATAAAACGATTTATTAACGTTATAACCAATTTTAACGCTTTCCTAGAAATTGACGAATGAATCCATAACACGAGCTGGCTGTAACATGATAAAAATATACAACGGAACGTTGGATTCCACGTCACATTACTCCGGTTTCCCACTTACAGTCGACTCGACGTCAAACTGTCCAACTCGCAACGCAGGTATGCTCACACAAACTTATTTTTGCCGCTGGTATAGTGTTTATTGTAAGGACATAAGGTATAAATTGTCTGAGTCAGTATGTTTTGTTAGTTTACGCGCGGTGTCAGGCTGGCGATATTATTACGGTGTCGGAGTGACGGCCGTGGACGAACTGACACGCTCTTTATTGAACTTACCTGTGACGCTCGACGTCTACGTCTGACGTCTGACGCCTGACGTCTTTGTTCGAAATTAACTTTGCTTTTAAGTATGTTCCAGACGCCATAACTTCTAATATTAAAACGTTATTATGACTCAAAATATGACTTTGTGAATTGTTCTCGCTTTTATAACGAGTTCGAGCCGGTTGAATATTAAAGTTATTAATTTTTCATTACCACCGTAACGATGCATGAATAAAACATATTCCTAAAAGCTATTTTCAAATTCGTGTAAGCGAAGAATCATACGTTCAAAAATAATTTGCATATTGATCTTTTACATTTCCATTTAGGTCTAAATCGAGTGCCTGCATATCAATTAAGCATAGCAAGTAACTATCGTGGTAGACAGGTCATTAATATCCATGATAAAAATGCCTATGTACGAAAATGTTAGAAGCAAAACGATTCCCACAGAAATAAGGTCTGAAATAAAGAAATTCAAGCTAACAGAAAAGTGATCAATATGTCTCCAAAGGCTAGTAAGTAGAAGCAGTAAAGAGATCACATCTGTTAGACAACCTACAACGACTCTCACTCTGAGAAAGACAGTTAATATAACTTTATTTTTTGTTATGATGTTAAAATGTGGATCATATTAAACATACATATAGAAGTATTTCCTGTAGCTAGCAAACACCCGCATTGCTCAAACCATTAGTTTTTAAATATTCTAATTAATTGATAATGATGTAAAAATATGAAACTTTATGAATATACCTGCAGCAGCATTACCTCTCCCTAGCAAAAACCCGCATTGCTCAAACCATACCTTTTCTGCCACATAAACTCTTAATCCATCGACCTAATCGCGTCCATAAACATTACTTGACACGAACAGACTTTAAACGCGACCTATTTCGTCCTCCTTCGATATTACCGGCGAAATAGGTGTATTTATTCAAACTTTCATTACCAGTCATTTTCGTTTAATGACTTAATTGGACAGTTTCGTTTAGTCAGTCAATTTCGTAGCGAAAGTGGTGCAAACCGAGTGCTTTCTCGCGTGCTCACTTCTCACGCCCTCTCAAAATAACCCCGTTATTTTTTAAGCATGACTAATTGCAACAGATTTCGTGTAATTGCCACACTAAGTCATTATTTAGCTTTCAAGTAAAACACTTTTCTTGGCGGCTTCAGCCTAATCGTAAGGCGTAATCGCTGGTGTGACTACTTGCTACGATTGTTTTAATTAACCTCAAAAATAATTATACAAAATTGCTATTCAATATTGTTTTACGTAAAATGAATTAAGTTGAGGTTGTATACTAAATTTGGTACACCTCATTGTTTCGTTTAGGGTTGGGATTAGGAACTAACCACGACGCCTTACTAATAAATATTTTTTTTACTTTATAGCTTTTTGTCTTCATATCGCTTAGTTTATGTTAGGAAATACTAACACTAAGTACAAAACTGCTTATTGTTAGTTAACAATGTAAAGTAATATTATACTGTATAGTCTTATAATTATTTACATATACATATATTACTAAAGCAAGAATTATTCACGTTTTATGTAAATCCCCTTTGTCTAAGAACAAACCTCAAGTTTTAATATAATACTCTACCGAATGGCGGAAAATAAATGTAATTTGAATACAAAAGGCTACGTATCCGCGCAGACGGAACTGAATTAGGCAAACGTCGCCAACCCGTGGCGTACTAAGTTCTTAATTAATTAATATCGATTTCGCCCCAACTTGGGTAATTAATAGAAACGTGGCCCCAAAACTTAGATAACCCTTTGGGAAGTTCACGTATTAATCCAACCGGGACACAATGAAAACTTTACTGGAACAGAAGTTTCGACACTCGTGTATTGAGTGGCGACACCTTTTGGGTGCTCGAGTCAACTCGAGTGGAAGAAAACTTGGGAAGCAAACTTGACTGAAGTGAGCAATATCAATGGAATGGGGAATAATATTGCACGTTCGTTGTCTATTCTTATTGGCTTATGCAAAAATTGTGTAAAAACAAGAATCTAGTGACATAATAGTAAGTTCTAATACATTACAATGTCATAGTCAGCTCGTCTTTTTGTGTTTTTATTTTATTAATTTATTTCAAACAAATTAATAAGGTTCGGATTAGTGAGAAACTACCCATATGGGGTGTTCTAATTTAAAACTCAACTCAGATAATTAAATAAATTATAACATCTCGATAAAATCAAAAATAAACTCGCTTATAATCAGCCTATTATTATGTCAGTCTTGAGAGGAAAAGTGGTCTCTCTTCCCGTGGATACCGTAAAATATGACTAAGGTAGATAATCTAGAAAATGGGAATAAGGTATATCCTAACATTAACACACACTGCGGTCACCGAGACGCATGCCACGTGCGGTGATATTAAAAAATCTACTTCTCGTGTAGTGTTTTTTCAACAGACTGAAGTAGCAAACGAGCATGCAGTCCACTGATGATAAGTAGTTGGCCGCCCATGGACATTGATAAGCAACTTCATATAGAACAGGTGTTCTACCTGCAGTCGATCACAGATGCTTCGCTATCCTGAGGACTAAGATGATCGCCTCAAATACAAGTGTGCCGGCAACCACAGCCGAAACACAAGAACTGCTTCACAATAGATATAGGTGCGGCGGTGGTACCTCCCTGGTCGAATTATTGGTAAATTATTTAATTATAGTTCATTTGGTAAACAGATAAACTGGTCAAATTTTTACAATATAATGAACTGTTTTTACTCTTCTATAGCCGTAATAAAATGTTAAACTTATAAGCAGTTAATCTCAATGCTGATGGATGGATGAATAGTTAATTTTAATAGCATACAAAATGTTTAAGTAAATACAAACATGATAATTACTTAATCGGATGGAAACTGAAATTCCAATTAGTGTCCTAATTCTGTTTGATACGTATTTGGGTTCGAGCTTAAGGAATCTCCAATATGTTATCCAATAAATAGGCTTTGTTAGAGTCCATACGATCCTAAGTACCCTAACATGTGTTCCAAATCTCTATATTATTCGACGTAATACGAGGCTTAGGTACGTCTATTAAGTTATACATGAATATCTGATATGTATAATTAAACATTTATAATTACTACCATTATTTGTTTGTGTAATATGTAAATTAAAATTCAGCTTTGTAAACGTACATTAATTCTATTGCAAAATGAAATCAATTTGCAACTTAGAACAAGGTGGTTGAACCAAAGCGGCACTACCGTCACACCTATTTCTAATATGAAGCAGTTTTTGAGTTTCGGTGGAAGAGTGTGGTTGCCTGCGCAATTACATATAAGGCGGCCAATTTAGTCCTCGGCACATTACTTTTGTTATTGACTGTGGCTCACTTTTATATGAGGCGACCATCACAGTCCTCGGGAGTAGCAACGCATCTGTGATAGACTTCATGTAGCACCCCTGTTCTATATGAAATTGCTTACGTCCATGGGCGGCAGTGACCACTGCAAGCGCAAACGAGCAAACGAGCAAGCAAAGTACTTCATATTTATAAAAAAAATCAAACCTCTGTTTTATATAGAGATGATTAGTATTATCCGTGGGTGGCGTGACCTATTACCAATAATTGTGCTGCATCCGCGTAGTTTCAATGGGAAATATACCTTAAATATAATGTATTAAACCGTATTATGGTCGATTTTGTTGATCAAAAGATTCGAATAGTAGAGCTTATAAAGGACTCATATCTCAACGAGAAATGTGTTAAAACAAAAGACAGAGCGTGGATCAGTCGACATACTAAAAGTTGGTGATCTGGAATACAAACAACGTTGCATAAAATTAAGAAACTAAATAGGAACACTAACAGAAACGCAAAAACCAATCCAATACTTCGGTAAAAACAACCGTGTATTGTGGCAAAATCAGAAAATATTACCGGAACGCAAATAAATATTATATTAGAACAAGTAATTCACTTTATGGGCCCGTAAGGCAACGTATGTTTATTGTAACTGCAACGAGATTAGTTCGCCGATCCCATCCCGGGGAATTTAAAATACATTTGCCATAACATGTTAACCTAGCTGGTTAGGAAGGGTAAATTGAAGAGACACGACTCTGTTCGATATTAAAGATGCCTACATACATACGGAGAAGGTATTATTGTTAATGTATGAATCTAATAGACAGTCAAGCTACATGACGGAAAACATTCATCGTTGCCTGTGGACATTAGCAACTGCAGGAGAGTCGCCAATCGATCGCCGGCTTTGAGGAATAGATTTTTTGCACCTTTCTCGAAGAGCCCTATGTCTTCTGGATTATCTCAGAAATAAGTTACTACAAGTTGCACGTTCTTGGCAAATTGAAGCCTGTTAGACTACTACTAGTTCAGTCAATATAGGTGAAATCTCATACTGCGGTGAGTATTTTTTTAGAAGAAGGGTGACGCAGGCAGCAGTTCAAAAATTTCTTTGGAACGTTCACTATTGTGTAGTTAGAAACGCATACGGAACCTATGATCTTCCACAACAAACAAACTCGAGGGTTCTAACTGATCGGAGAACCGTAAATATTCATAATAAGGACTTACAGAATTACTTATTAATTCTAACTGCATATTAAAAAAACATTGATTAAACGTGCATAATTGCCAGCAGTAAATTTATGGAAATATATTACGACCGTTTATGGACATCTGATTTGTAAACAAAATAAAAAAGCTACATGAATGTCTGCCTCTGAGAGGTAATATTGAACACTTTACCTTTCAGTTCTTAGTTTCCTTGAAAAACAACACAAACAGAAGTTTTCAGCTAATCCTACTGTTACAAAACAAAGTGTTCGCCTTACGCTAATCCATATTGGAACGCTTAACTTTTTGTTTGTGCCAACTACTAGCGTTTAAAAGTACTAAACTTCTTGGAAAGTTTATTTGATTACTTCCAAAGTGTGAGAAACGTTTGTAAGATTATTTATGACTATAATTGTCATTTGGTAAAGATCAACGATCTATCTTTAGAACTTTAATTAAGAATAACACAGTGCTACTTCTTAATAAATAACAAAATTGTAATAATTGAATTAGAAAAATATAATAAAATTTAACTTTATTTTTTTAAGTATTTAATTTAAACATTTTTTTGTCACGTTTTATAATCAACACTAATAATAACAATTAAAATTGAGAGACGTAAATACGTCTGTATCTTTTACTATCTGTGAATAATAGTAGAACTAATCGTGAGTGGAACTAATCGTGAATTTGGTAATTAAATAACTTGTCAAAGACATGTACGTATTCCGTGCAAGGGGTATGTATTGCACTTACTAGCTTCATACATACTTGTCGCAGACTGTTGCAAAATAGTTTTAACCAAATATTTACTGTATCACGCTTCTCCTGTGCATGTTGGTGAACAATTCAAGTTGCAACCAAAACATGTCGGATGCTTTTGAACTGACTAAAAGACTTTCGAGACTGTTGTCCAATGATAACAACCAGGACTAATGGCGTAACGTGTCCTCCGAAGTATGAAAGCTGTGACAGCATAAGAAATGCAGTCATTCAAAATACACCTTTGCCTTTGTCAGTGACCAGCTCTTTCATTTAAAAAATCTTGCTACTCATACATATCAATTTTATACTTGGTTTTTAAGGTCGCGTGGCTCTGCGGCTCTTACAGGAATGACTCCATATCTCGCCCGACGTTACTCAAATTTGTAGATCGTGTAAAATCCCACACCACGAATCTTTGTATGTGTGTCTATCTGTTGCTGAAAAATTGCAATAGAGTTACGTAATCAAAAAATATGAAATTCCTTGCATAAAGACACTACCCCCACTTAGTGTCTTTATGCATGGAATTTCAATGACGTCTCGTTGCAATAAAATTCGAATTCTAGTGAGTATAAAGTAATGTGATGCTTTCCCTAACGTACTAAGCGAATTTTCTAGAACTTTCGAGTCTGCTCAATTTCTTCCTGGACAATCTAAATCTGTGTGCCTGTGTCGAACTCCGCCGTGTAATCCCGCGCGTATAGTTAAACGAAGCGTTGCGAAACTTTTTGGACCTTACACCATAGATTTATATCCAATAGATATACCTCGATACTACGTTTTTAAAACATAAAAATAAAAATTCCGACTGCTTAAAACGATTTTTGTTGATAATGATATATTCTTAATTTAATGCTTATATGAGTTTTTGTCAATTGGTCAACTAAAAGTATTACAATATATATATTTTTAGGGAGATCTATTTGCTAGCTTTCATTTTCCTCGATTTTCTGACACCGTTTTTAAAAATTATATAGTCAATGCAATCTGAGACGATTCTAATGACATGTCTTACGTTATAATCCGTTAAGCCGTTTGGGTTGTAGCGCGTGCCAAAGAAATGGGCATACATACAAACAAACATACATACATAGGTACATACAAACATACATACATGCACACGCTCGAAAAACATTACCCTCCTTCTGACGCAGTCCGGTTGAAAAGCTGCAAATATCTTACTGTCTCTTACTTTTTTCTTAATTCCTCTACGACACGGACATTTCCAGCAGAAACCAACAAGTTTCCTTTAAAGACCGTTGTGGAATTTTATATTGTGTGTGACAGTCACAAACACGGTCCTTAAAATAATACTCATTTCGATCTGAAAACTATATTTAATTTATCAGTAGTGATACAGAAACAATAATGTATTCTTATTATTATTTAATAAAACCATTAAAGTAGCTTTCTTTTCTTATTTTACAGTGAAACTATAACTAAAAATGAAGTAAACAAACACTGACAGATTCAAAATAAAACACACTTTTTGAATAAATTTTACTTACCTCATTCAACTCGAATGGTCAAAAATTATTGAACAACCCTTTCTCCACCCAAATCAAATTATATTGTATTATTTTTGACAACAAAGTTGTGGACGCTAGGTGGCGCTGAACTCGTGCACAGAGCCAATTATCTAATGTAAGTGTAGTGTATCTTGCCAAACAAGTCTCTGGTATAGTCAAATGTAAGGAAAGATACTTGAGCTAGCTTTTATCACCCACGTAAAATAGAATATGGTAATAAAAAACAAAGTTATGCAAAAAAGATAAACCAGCCAAGTTTCTTGCCACATCTTGTCAGTTGAGTTAATTTTCTGATCTGGTGGTAGTGTAAGAAAAAATATTGTAACTGACAATTTGTAAGTGCTCCCATAGGCCTATGCAAAATTTTCAAATACAGTAAAATACTACTACAATATGTGAATTATCACAATAATATAAATATACTTGTAGTGATTTACTACAAATGAACACAGTATAAAAATATACTACTTTGATATTGAGTTCAATTCTACTTAGTCAGTAGTATGGATATAGTACAGTTTTTGCACATATTTAAGTATATTCATGAGGTTGAATCACATTACGTTTAACAAAGCAAAACAATGCCAAGTGTCCTATTGTAATTTTGTAGTGTTTGCTTTAAATACATAATATTTTATTGTTTAATCTAGTGTTGTATTTATGACTTGAGACTTGTAAAATGAATATTTTATGTATTGAATACCACAAATCTTTTATAAATGTGGTAAGTAAAGTTTAAATAAAAAAACAATAGCTAAGTTTAACTAAAAAAATATAGAATAAACAGCACACCTGAAGTAAAGTGTAGAAAAAAATTAAGTAATCTGTATTGACAGAAAACAGAATTAGGCAACAAAAACTTTTAAGTTCACTGTTATGTGATATGTAACCTTAACAACGTTTCGTATTACAAGATCTGTCATGATGAAAATACACGCATGCTTTATTTGACATTATGAAAGAAAATGAAGTTAAATAAGTGTTTAATAGTCAATTGCTATTTATCATTATCAAAAAATGCTTGGCATGAGGTAATTAGATATGTTTTCCCTTGTTATCTGCAAATAATATTACCACTTTTTGTTGTATGCAGAATCAAAACTGAATTAACAAATATTGATATGTGCATCTCCTTTAATCTTATAACAGGACTTCCCACCTTAGGAGCTTATCTTTAGCTGTAGATCTTTAATGACGTCGTTTAAGACCACGTTTGATGCCCACATACATCGTCACACCACATTTCAGAACCTTGCAACTTCCATAACAATAAACCTGTAATCTAAGTTACGGATGACATCACGCGTGACACTCGATGCACTGTAATTTGTAGACGAACCTTTCGCGTGACACTCGCGCAAATAAAGAAGTAATGGGATCGGTCGCTTGCAGGTCCGAGACGGCAGCATCGACAGCCGCGAGGGCTCGATGAGTCCGTCGCGGCGGCGGAAGAAAGCCCGACGCGCGTCCGCCGACAGCGCGGCGCCGGCCGCCGACGCGCGCGACGCCGCCGACGACGGCGCGCCGCCCTGCAAGGAGGAGGTGTCGCGGGACGGCGTCGAGGACCTCACGCTCGACGAGGAGCCCGAACAGCCGCCCGACCTGCCCGACCACCTGCCCGCAGCACACAACGACGTCGTACGCAGTGAGTATTACACGCGCCTCTGAAGTGTCAATGCAGTATCCGATAATAGTATTACCATGAATTACCAATGCGGTGCATACACTGTACAGTTCATAAAAACCATTGACTCTCTTCATGTATTAAAACTTTACATACCATCAAAGACTGCATCCAATCGATGTAATATAATGTATACTAATCATAATCAGTAATCATTGAGATCACAAGGGTAACTGGACCCTATAACTAAACCCTGCCATTAAACATTATAAGGCATATCTTAAGTAGGTTAACATAATCTGTTTGAATCCTGGCTAATCAACTATCTATCAGTTGCCACCTGATACCAGAAAACATGCTCTTCAAAATATCCTCTTCACATCATATTCTTCTACTAAAATAACAATATTTTCATAAATTGTTCTCTATTATTTTAGCAATGAATAAATCGGCAACTAATCTTTTTCTATGTGACATAATGCATTGTTATACACATTTCACTATGTGATACATAACAATTAAACAGTACAAATAATATTTAACAAATATTGACCTAGAATTTACCTTGACCCTAATTTCTTTTAATTCCAGATTTCCAATGGCATATGGAACGATCTCAAGATGAAATTATGAACTCAAATGACAGCGTCCGAGAGTCGCAAGGTAAGCGAAGGACAGTATTACAGTACACCAATGCAGGAATCATGTTACATGTGCTGTAACAAATTCCTGCAATGGTGACTATACAAACATCTTGCGTTGCAATTTCATTTGGCTGTTTTTAGTGATGAAAATGAATCTTAAAGTTATAAGCGACGCAAAATGTTACTTACATGGGATTCAAGATTGAGATTCTGGAACAATGAACTTTTTATGGAATCATATTAGAAGGTGTGCAATACAAGATCGTACATGTGAAGAGTTCATTGTTCCAGACATACAAGGAACGGATGAAATGCGCAATGTCTTCCCATAATTTGAAATAGAAAACGATCATTGCTTTAAATAATCTATTTATCCTGTTATATATAAATATTATATTTTACAACAGCGGATACAAGAGTGCTAGTGTTTTCACATGTGAAAATCATACTTATAGTAATAAATAGTATCTAATATTAATATTATAAAATTACTAATCTTATTACCATTTTATATTTTTATATATCAACTTTAAAGGATATTTCAGAACGTCAGGTAAAGGTAAAGGTGAAAAGGTATGGTTTTATTGATTGTAGCCCACTTGAGGCGAGGTAACGATCACGAGGTAAGTATCATTGTTTTCTATTATCTTGCTACATCACATTAATATTGATGTTGTGTTTTCGCTTATTGTATGTTATATGGGGTCTGAGCAGGTAGATCATTGCATGTTTACTCATACTGTAGTTTGTCTTAGATGGCACCGGCGGTATTGTATAACTTTTCGCGAACTAGTGCTAATTTATTATTTTTTAACATTTAACATGTGGAGTGGAACATAATTTTATGTTGGTAAGTAAAATTTACGTATTTATGATCCGAAATAATAAGTATTTATGTAAATCTAGACGTAGAACAATTTTAGTATATGCACGACACATCACGTAGATGACAGTATTTCTCTGAACACGAATATCGACTTTTGTCATTTATCCGCTAATGACGTGGCTACGAAAATATCCGTGATTTATCTCAGTTGTGTGATTTTGATGAAAAAATTTGTTGTAGAAGTTGTAATCCGATTGACAAAGCGCGCAGCGGCCGAACAAAAAAGGTAAACCTACATTAATTATTATTTTTGTCGTCGTAGTTTGTTGGTTTATGTGGCTTATTTATTTATTATTTATTATGTCTTTATTTGCATTCACATGTGATTTCACTGCGAACGTCTCTCCTAGCAATTCATGTTTTATTATGTTAGTAATTTTAGGAGCAATATCAACATGCATGTTCATTAGATTAGAAATCTAATGAAATTTCATATTGTTCTTGTTTTGTAGTGGATGCGCATTTCATTTCAACATGTCGACGATGACAAATATACATACAGTTTCGTGAACAACAAAAAATGTATTAGGGATCATACTAGTCCTAAATCATCCCATAATTTCCTCGCACAGCCGGCATGGACGCATTTCCCTTTTGCCACATGAACATGTACATATGATTTTAATTTTTCACCCACCTTATTAACATTGAATACATTTGTAATTAATTCTCACTTCGACACCCCACACCTGTGCTGTTCACATACACCCGCTACTAACACCTCAACGCTTTGAATATATTTCATTCTCGCTTTTCATTGTTTTGCCCTTCCAGAACCGCCTCTAAAATTAACTTCCATCCTGAATTACGCTAAAACTCCCTTTCCGTTAACACGTGGGTGGCTTAGGAGTATCGAAGGCAATGCCGAAACGGGAGGTGACTCCGCCGTTCCCAAAAGGAAAAGAGGTCGAAAGCTTAAAAATAAACAGAAATTTATCAAGGGACAAAAGAGATTAAAGAGAAATATCGAATTAGAAATGGTCAATAGCGGATTAAAACAAGATAAAGAACGAAGATATATATGCTCCATATGCCAGAAGAAGCAATACAAGTACAGGAGGAATAAACTGAGACATGAAAAATATGAATGTATCACGGGCCCACAGTTTGCTTGCGACAAATGTGGAAAAAAATATTCCCAGAAAAAAACATTAACGTCACATGTAGCTCTGAAGCATCAAAATTAATCAGGAGATACTAAAAAAAATAGCTTTTTCGTTTACTTTTAGCTTTTTGTTTTTTTTTTTGTAAAAGATGATTTTTATAAAGTTACAATTATGAATAGTTTACTTTTGTTAATTATTAAATAGAGACCTAAAACATGAATTGTTAGGATTCAGAACAATTACAAGTACAAACTTAGTGTCGACCAACGATCTCATAACATTGCCATATAAAGATCTTTTGATTAGTTATCTCTTTAATAATATTGTTAAGTCAGTGATAGACATTTTTTTGTTATTCTTTTTTGTTACTTTGGTAGAAGTTTATGTTTTGTTAAAGCTTAGAGGTGCTTACTTGTTTTCTAACATTGTTTTTTATTATTTTTTAATACATTTACGTTAATTAATATATTTTGTTTTTATTTTCTTTTCGTTTTGCTTATAATTTTTTATTGCGTCGGATATCATCAGTAACCCGATTTTGCAGGCGCAAAAAGGACTGTACTCAATTTTCTCTTTCAGGTCGCAAGACGACGACGCCGCGTCACGGTATCGTAACCCGTAGTAGTAAAAAAGTGTGCGAGGAAACCGCGAGCGCGACCACCTTAGCCATATTAAAAAACGTGGTGAAGCCGCCCAACAACGTCCCCGAGGAGGCGAAGGAGAACAAGAAGCAACCCAACCTACCCGCCCCGGCCCCTGTCCCGCCCTTGTCGCCGCCGCCGCTGCTCGCCAAGCCGCTCGGCAAGCCCAAGGCGGAGCCCGAGTGCAAGGCCAAGGCCGAACCGGAGCCCAAGCAGGAGTCGCGCTACAACATCTTCCCGCGCGGCGCCAGCTCGCTGCCGTGCGCGCAGTACAAGACGGACAAGGGCTACCGCTGCCCCAACTGCCAGCGCTGCTACAACGCGCGCAAGAACCTGGTGCGCCACGTGACGCTGGAGTGCGGCCGCGAGCCGCAGTACAAGTGCCCGCACTGCGCCTACAGCAAGCACCGCCGCAACGAGCTCAAGAAGCACATCGAGAAGAAGCACCCGGAGCACCACCGCGCCGAGTGACGGGCGAGCCCTTCGCCGCCAACACTAGTGCCTTATTTGTACGATTACTCGATCTTCCTTTAGATGGTATTAAAATTACGTAAATTTTATATGAGCCTTGTACACTTATGTATTGATGATTGAATAATATTCGATATTTTTTGAACTATTAAACGTTTTAAGACGTCACCGGTTTTTTGTTTTCACATCTTTACCCGTCCGAGTACCGATCTTTATGGGAAGATAAGTCAATGACGGTTCAGATACTTGGATTGTGCATGTTTTGCATGAATTAGAAGCTTCGCCTTTTATAATTTCTAACAGAAATTATTTTTTTTTATATTTTTTTTTACTTATTATAACGCATTTCTTTGGTTCCTTAATTTTATTTTAGCCTTTGGTAGTATTAACAAGAGACTCCGTACGTAGTTCCGCTTAACTTATTATTTGCAATACCGTTAATGTGTTGTATTTCAGAGTTACACAAGGATACCCACCTACCGTCGGCACTGTTATCGCTGCTGTCCGTGCAGCACGCGCAGTCGGCGTCGCTGGCGGCGCTCGTGCCGCCCTGCATTCAGGTGAGCAACGCGCTGAAGCCGGCGGCGCCGCTGTCGCTGCTGCAGGCGCACGCGCAGGCCTTCCTGCAGAACAACAACACGGTGGGCAAGGCGGACGACGCGGAGTCGGAGCCCGAGTACGACGACACGGACGACATCGTGCTGCCCGACGAGGGCGAGTACTTCGCGGCGCCCGAGCGCGCGGCGCGCCGCGACGGCAGCGGCTCGGACGACGCCAGCCGCCAGTTCGAGTGCCGCCACTGCGGCAAGAAGTACCGCTGGAAATCCACGCTGCGCCGCCACGAGAACGTCGAGTGCGGCGGCAAGGCCCCATCCCACCAATGCCCCTACTGCTCCTACAAGGCCAAGCAGCGCGGCAACCTCGGCGTCCACATCAGGAAGCACCACAACACCGAGTGGTACATGTACGCCAGCAACAAAGTCAGGCGGAATAAAAAGACGTCTATCTAGTTTTATTTAGGCAAAGAATCGTTAGACCAAAGTAGATACCTAACCAAATCGGTACTGCAATAATATTATTTATATTTACTTTTTATTTTTGTTGAAAACGTTTTAATATACACTAAAGATAATAGTTTTAATGTGCACATTCCCTAACGGCATTAGTGTTAATTTTGTTGTTTTTATTTTTTTTTGTTTTAGAGTTTATTATTGTAGTTAAGACTGACCCTGAGTATTTTTGTTCAGTTGTTGTTTCTGAAACAGACCATTAGTTAAACGTCGTTTTCGACGTTGTTCCAAAAAGAAATTGAACCCTTGAGAAATATTGTACTTCTACGCAAATTTAGCCCGATGTGGGTCTCGTTTAACAAGAATAGCATCTCGAATTCTTCTAGTTTTAGTTTCCTTAACATTCCTTAACTGGAATAATTCCAAAATTTTATAACTTATAGTGCAATGATATTAAGAAATGATTAGTTGATATTTGTGTTTTATAGTTTAAGACATTGACATATACATTTTTATATAACCCTTCCCGTTAGGATTTGTTGTATTTGGGACCACACACTTGTCTTCCCATTTTGTTATAGAAAACCCAAAGTTACATTATTTTTAAATTTATTTATTAGGCTAATTTATGGGGACCACAGTCCCATTAAGCTATGTAGATGCCTCAAAATTCCATGAAAGTGAACATGAATACCTCACTAAAATATATATAGAACTTTGAGGTAAATACAGCTTAGGTAATGAGAAGCTCATCGATTATGTGCCTACAATGTTACCTGTAGTTATTATTACATATCTATTTATTATGTTATTCGGTTTTATATTATTGGTGTATTGGGAAAAAATGTGTTCAAAAATGTTTTTACAAAAAGAGTTACTGATATTAAAAGATATTTTATTTGCAATAGTGTATTCAAGTTGTTTAGCATATTGACTGTTGATATTTTTTGTTAAACTAGGATAACAAAGCTATTTGACCAAAGTCAGTATTAGTTATTAACGTGATGGTAAGAATTTAACGCATGTTATTTGTTATTGAACGTTCAAGTCATTGCTAAGCATAGAAAAAATATTTTCAATAAAGCAATGTTCCATCATGTCATGTTTGTTGAAGGTCCAAGGTACTGATGTATGAATTAGAATAAAATTTGGATGTTACGAAGTTTACATTGTTTGTTAATGTTATTGGAAGAATAGTTAATCAATTAGTGTGATTTTTATATGAATATATTGGGGTTTACTTGGTAGAAAAGTTTAATAAAATATGAATATAGTTGTATAATTTGTTTTTATTTTATTTTTTTCATTTCAACACGATATATTTAAAACCTATCGGGTTAATAAAAGATGTATAGTTTCGGTGACACAATTTATAATTTGAATATGAGGAAAAATTGTATGTCGATACGGGACGGTTCGTTTTGATATCTTCATTTCTTCCGAAATCAAATGTTGGTAAGTGCTATCGTTAAAATTTTAGATAACTAGCGCATGAATGCATGTTTTGATCACTGGCTCCCTGTTTCGACGCATTGACAATGTGTTTTTCTTCCTTTTCGTTCATACTAATATAATTAATAATTTCAGGTAGACAAGAAAAGCCCATGGGTCGGGAGACTGCATTTCATTTAACAAAAGTTTAATAGAATATCCAAAGCAGTGACTAAAACCATATCGATCATAGTAACACCATGAATTTTCTTGGTACCTTACCTTCCGCTCGATTAGTGAGAATTTGTTTTGAATATCACCGCACTCGAGAATAAGAACCGTAATGCAACGGCCGACACCGTCGAATCCTCGCAAAATTCATATTCAAAATAAATGTTTTTGTTTTTTTTTTGTTCTTTTTTTTTAATTTTTCCTTTGCAAGCTTTCATCACAGCACTCGGTGGACACTCACAGTAGTATATTCCCTTCAGTCTATGTATGTACACGTGTATGTATGTATATGTATATAACATGTATAATGTGCTTGTATTTGTCGTTAACCTCACGGGCGTGTGTGGAGGCGTGTGGCGTGGCGCGAGCGCTGACTGTCCGGTGGCGTTTCAGGCGCGGCGGGCGAGGACGCGTCGTTCACGCGCATCGGCGGGCTGTCGTGGGAGCAGTGGTCGGCGCGCCTGGCGCTGCCGCTCGTGGCCGGCATGCGCGTGGGCGCGCCCGCGCTGCCCGCGCCCGGCGAGCCCAGCTTCACGTGCCCCGACTGCGGCCGCGTCTACAAGCTCAAGTCGTCGCTGCGCAACCACCAGAAGTGGGAGTGCGGCAAGGAGCCCCAGTTCCAGTGCCCCTACTGCGTCTACCGCGCCAAGCAGAAGATGCACATCGCGCGCCACATGGAGCGCATGCACCGCGAGGTGCACCTCAAGCCCGAGCAGTACATCAAGCAGGACAACGTCGACGCCTGCACTTAGTCGATACACGATACTCCCCGTCTTACGGATGTCGGTTTGACGGTCTAGTGTTAAGTTTTACGAATCGTTGTCTGTTTGAATTTGATATTGGCACGTTTGTTAGGCGGGAGATAGATTTTGATGTTTTTTTTATGAGGGTTGGAAATTGCTAAATTCGTATCAGACTCGCAAGTTACTTTCAGAATGTGATAAATGTGATGAAATCTCTTTGTGATAGTGACGTCAAACGGTCACGTTAGACGTAATCGCCGTTCTCTAGGACGCGAACCGTGCCTTCAATCGTTACCTACTCCAGTCGCACGATGACTGAATTTATGATTACTGAATACTTAGATACCGTAAAGAATTTAATCTCATGTCGAATTACTCGTAGTATTCACGCTGGTTGCAGTTATTTGCAGCGGTGTAAGCAACTGTTGCATTTATCCAGTATGTTAAGAAAAGTGATTTGTATAGTTACGCTTTTACTCTTTTGATATATTTTTATGTACAGCATTTATTATATAAATTTATCATTCCTGGTATTTTGATGATGATATTTGCGCGTATTTTGGATTGTAGTGAAGGACAGTTAAAGGTTTGACTACTGTTGTTACCAATTGCAGTTACTATGAAGTTATCGTAAATCGCCTTATTTTTTTTATGGAGCGATGGCTATATTATTCGTCAGTGACAAACCGATATCTCTTGATACAGTTGCGAAATTGACGAAATGTAATGAGTTACGAGAATCTTATTCCGGAATAGGAAGGGACAGATAATGGTTTGAGTGCTGAATGGTTTTTCTATTCTTTAATGTAAATCGTAGTTTTAGTTAAAGTGAAGCTATTTGTCGCTTAGTAAGCAAACTCTAGTTCTTTGCCATAATGCATGTTCCATTATTTTTGTAATACTCATATGTAAGTTAATTTTTTATTTCAATTATTTTTTAGATCTCTTTAACGTGTAATGCATTTATTTTATATTAATCTAGGACTAGATCTTTCGTATTAGGCGATCGAGAAGAATATTAAATAGGTCGTATTAATTAAGTTCCTTGAAATAAATGTTTATGAACATGTTATTCGATGTTACATTTGGGGCCAATTTTTATTGTTAGATTTAGGTCAGACCAGTCGCAACGAAAGTGCCTTATAATAGAACCGTGGAATCGACTAGCATAAAGACACTGCCATTACAAGTTTATAAATTTAATTAAGCCGCGCACAAATCATGGTCTTATTTGACAAGTTCAAATTTAAATCTTCCACGTAGTCGATAAGTATGTTATACGCATTACCATTTAGAAATTATACTAAGTTAGGGATGGTAGCGCGACAAGCAAAATTATTCAATTCTGTCATAGACATGAGAAACTTGACACAGCAGAAATAGTTTTGCGATTGAGTGATTTTGCTGACGTGATGCCCCACTAGGTTACTACCCGCAGGAGTTACCATCGTACAATCAATATGTAGAGCTCGCTAAGTACAACCACAAGTCACGTCAGTATACAAAGTGCCTTCGAAACTTTAGTCATTAGGATTTATAATATTCACAAGATTTTTTGAATCAAGCATGTTATGTAACTTGTTATTGCAAAATATCTAGGTTGTGAATTGACATTTGACAATACTCTGAAAGGATTTTTTGCTTATAACTTAGTATTTTATACTGGGTACAATAGAGCTGTGATAGTGTTCTCAAGTGATTTAAAAACTGCGTGATACATGTTTGAAATATAAAAAAATATGTCGTATATGTGCAGTTTGTAGATCTACAGATCAAAAAAGTCAATTAATAATGCCAATTTTGTAAATGTCAAGATCAGACAAGATTAAAACTGAACATTAGTAGGACGATGTGATTATGTTAATTCAAAATAGAAATGATAAGGAGTTATACCAAGTGATCCTATGCAGGCTCATAAATCTAGTTATACAATTACTGCCTAGAATATTTGTACGTTTTGTAGATAACAGTATCTGACAATAAGAAGTTACAGTGATTAAATGCATTTGATTGTATTTTTATAACCTTTTTGTATTTTAATAAAGTTGCTATTCTTGACATGTATTTGTTTTTATATTTACTATTACTGTATTTTGCTATTCTATCTATTATGGTGTGGTGGAAGAATAACTCTTCATAACAAAATGTTGACAATGATTCTAATAAATATATTTTTATAAACTATTGATAAATAATTGGTAGTTAATAACACTGCATGTTGAGTATGGTTCTAAACAATTGACAATATTTTGAAATTATTATTAGTCTTACGGTTATATTGATGATACAAGTTTTACTTGTACTGTCAATAAAGGAATAAAAGTCCATATCTTAACTTAAAACAGCATGTATTCCTGTAGAGAAAATAGTACCAGTAATATTAATACTCTTAGAAAAAAAGGAGCAAATTAATGGGAGACATGGTGCATTATCCTATGCTTCACAGCAGCACATTTTATTTCCATACTTTAAGGTGGCTTTGCTTTCACAGTGGTGGTAGCTTGCTATTATTTGCACGTATTCATATTTGTTTGCGTTTCGATTTCAGTTGCACAGTTGTACACACCTTATATATTGGGTTACGGTACGGCCGGTCTGAGTGGCGGCAAGGCCGGGTGGACGCTGTATGAGTGCGTGGATTGCGGGAACAAGTACAAGCATAAGGGCTCGCTGCAGCGGCATATAAAGTACGAGTGTAGAAAACAGCCGAGTTTCAAGTGTCCCTACTGTGTGTACCGCGCCTACCAGAAGCACAATTTGCTCCTGCACGAGCGCCATCTGCACAAAGATTTGCCGGAGAAGGTGGATTTCGTGTCGGAATGACCCGCAGCCCATAGAGGTGTCTAATGTCAGTAAACGTTCACATTTAGCTACTAACCGGCGATCGGGGACGGCTAACGGGGCTTATCGTGGGCTAAAACTAACGCTAATTCAATTATAACGCTAGCTTCAAATGGCAGCTGGCGTCTAACTTACGCTATTTAAATCATTTTTCAAAGGAATTCTCTTGTGATTTTTTCAAACTATAGGGATGCACTTAGGTTAAAAATTACCTTTATTATTGTTCGTGTCATTTTTAAATTATCCAGAAAGTTCAATAGATTTTTTATATAGTTATCCATAATTTTTTTGATACATATAGACTGTTACATGTACATTGCTCGTAATTTTTGCAATGCAATGCATTTATTTATGTTTTATTTGCTTTATATGTGCATGTACATTTACATTTAGTACATCAAAATACGGAGAAATAGATTTAACAATTATTTCACTGCAAACATTATTTATTAATGTATCCATTCACCATGGGTACCGAAAGGTACAGATAAATAAATAGGTGGGGACATTTTCTCTGAAAAAAAAAACACTAATACTAATCTTTAATTTGTGAACACAGGTAATATCATAATAATAACTGAGTTTTAGAATAAAAAGCTATCGATAAAGTATAAACTATTTCTCCGCAATATCATTAGTTCAGATTATTAAGAAATTATAGTAAAATTATATTTCGGACGGCAAAGCTTATACTAAACTTTCCTAACTTAGCAAATGTATATTCTGTTACAGCTGCTACTGCAACGAAAAAAAGGAATTCGATGACCTTTTACTTAAGGAAAGACTTCAATAGCTACATGAAGCATTCGGCGAAAGGCTCAATAATTGTCACCGGATCATAAGAACATTCAATTTCCTTTGTTTTGTTATGATACGTAACAAGTATCTTATTCTTGTATTACCGGAACAATCAGTATTTTGCTGAGGCATAAATTAAGTATTTAATTTTCCTATGAAATAATTTCGGCATAAACACGAAGAACAGAAATATATTTATACAGCTAGGAATCAGATTCAATTATTTTAAACAATTTTGATAATAATATAACATACTTTATGCGACTTGATAGCAATTTATACATTTTGCACAATTATGCCAAAATAATAATATTAATTCTGATACTAGTGTGAAATTGGATTAACATTGAAACTTTAATTTTTTATATGAAATACCTCTATTTTTCTATTGCATATTTTGAGAAGTTTATTGCTTTGAACTTTATACAGTTTTATTGAAACGCATTTTGAATAAAATGTAGTTAAGGCATTGAATTATTGATATATAGGGGCGTGGGTG
>DWNE01001653.1:0-21212 GCA_018249875.1 Cecropterus toxeus | reverse complement strand
CTCTAGCGTGAAGTACTTGCGTTTTGGTATAAGGATGCGGTTGCCGTCTTCCTTTTACATAAGGCGCCACCTTAGTCTTCGCGAGTAGCAACGCTTCTTTAATGACTTTAAATAGAGCCCCTATATGGAGATGATTATATAGATGTCTATGGACCCTCCATCAGCTGGACTGCCTGCTCGTCTGCTTTAACGTTTAAAACGCTACTTTGATCTGTCTGCTAATTCGATAAACAAGTTAGGCTACATGGTAAGCGATACAGAACACATCTATGACCATCTTCAACGTTCAATCACTTAAAAAATTTCTGTGTCTATTTGGAAAACACCACATTGAACTGCATTTCAGTTTCTGCTTCATCTAAATGGCAAAGATATCCCTATTATGATCATTATGATCATTAGATTCTATTAGATATACTAAATATCCTCACTGTTTCGTATGGAGCTATTTTCATAATTTAGGTCATGGCCAATTAAAAATCGAAAATAAGAAAATTATTTCGCTATTAGTAAAAATGACACGTTATTTATTACTAACTTGCGTAATCTAGAAAAACCAAATACGAGTAAATGAAGGGATGGGAGAGATGAGCTATCACCGCCTCAGATTATTATGAGACTCACCTCCGACCAAAACAGCGCTTAACACTGCTGTTATTAGGCAGAAAAGTGGCGGTAGTTTTTCGGAGTTGAACCACAAAGCTTTTAACCACCGTGAAAACATTACCTACAACCTTTTTGTATAAATAATTGATATGTCATATGTCACAATCCGTCAAACCGTTTGGGCTGTACCGCGTACCAAAGATCATACAAACAAACATACATACATAAATACGCTCGAAAAACATTACTCTCCTTCTAACGCTGTCAGGTAATAAAAATAAATAAAAAAGCCACTGTAACAGCAGAAACTAGATGAGGAAAGTTAATGAAATTCAATTTTCCGTTTTCAGAGCAGTAATAACTGTTGCTTCTGAAAGCAAACAGCTAAGTATAGTGATTAAGCGCTGTTTAAACTTTGCATCGTTTATCCCGGCGCAGCGGGGTTGCGGCGGCGCGTAAGCCAACCATAACCACGTAGTAAAAGCTTCGATCAAATATGTACTAGATTAAGGGTTACGGCAACAAAAAGGCAAGAGAAATAAGAACACAACATGAAATTGTGGTCTTATTTCGATTTAGTATTGTCCAACTATAGCCAACGAGCGGACGCGTTATAGTGCCTCAGTGTGCTTTTAAAAAAATTAAATTTTAATGTACAACAATAACGTTGGCTTTCATTTAAATGCTTTTATGACATAAGCCACATTTTTATTTCTGTATATATCGCAATATATTCTGTAGTATAGCTAACCCTTGCCATTTTTTTGAGCTGTATTTGTATGCAACGCTTAATCTAGTACATATTTGATCGAAGAGTAAAAGGTATAAGTTTATTCAAAACAATTGTTTATGTTTTCGCCCATACATTTCAACTAAGGTTGCCATGTTTTACTATTTTCAACCGACTTCAAAAAAGAAGGAGGTTCTGAATTCGACAGTTTTTTTTTTATTTTAACCGACTGCTTCAGAATGAGAGCAGGTAATGTTTTTCGAGCGTATTTATGTATGTTTGTATGTATGTCCATTTCTTTGGCACGTGTTACAGCGCTTGACGGCTTGACGGATTGTGACGTGTGACATATCATCTCAGTTTGGGCGTTTGCGTGTAACGTTCTCTCAGTTTACAGAGCGACATGGGCTATATAATTTCAAAATTGTGCCTGGAAAATCAATAAACATACATACGTTAAAACATAACCCTTCTCCAAACGCATTCAGATAAAAATGTACAGAAGAATGCAACTTTGTGTACCGTGTCAGACGCACGGCACGTGCCTGCCACTAACAATGTCTGTACACATAAATAGGGCTTAAAGCTTAGGCTTTAGGCTATCATTTCCAAAATCTATTCATATCTGACATCAATTAATTTAACAGATCCCCTCAGTCAAACGAAACGTTGGTCAAAGCAGTATCGATCTTATACTTTAATATGATAACCTAGATGTGCCTTGCGGCTTCACCCGCGTTTATAAAAATCTTTCTTATTATAAATGCGAAAATTTGGCATAAAGCTAGTTTATGACCTAAATGAACACATATCACTTACTCACCGTGACTGAGGCGGGCTACGGGAATAAACTTTAAAGAAAAGAGGCTTTCTACACTCATAGCCCCACAGTAGGATTTTCTCCTGTGTGAATTTGAAATTTCGGAAAATTGAGTTAAATACTCGAAACTGACCTTAATATTGCTCGTAATCTATCGTTTAGTGAATCGATATGTATCGTCTGGCAATCTCGGACTAGAATAGAAAAAAAAACCTTTCTACACTCATAGGCCCACACTAGATCTTGTTTGTTTGACGTGGATACCATGAACACACAAAAATGAATACACAAACACCCGGACCAAGAACAGGAATCTAAAGTCATCATTCATATGCCTGTCTGGCCGGGGATCGAACCCGGGGCCCCACTGCGCGTTAGTTCGGTATGGTAACCGCTCGGCCACGCGGGTCATCAAACTAGTGTAACATAACTTTCATTTGCAATAACGCTTGAAAAAAAAACTAGATGTTAAATCAGCGCGGTATATTTTTGTAAAAATCCTTACAATTAAATTTAGTACTGTGGTATGATGCAATTTCAATCACGGTTAGACAGACATAAATTCTATTATTATAGAAATTTGTATTATTACTTATTCTTAGCCATTTTTTACAAATAAACAGCGACGTACAGACACACAGAATTTTTATTTTTATTATATGTATGTACACCTGTATGCATGACGTGTGTTGACAACACAAAGAAATGGACAGTGAATAGAGGTATCAGGTATTCTCAACCCTTTTCCAAATAAGTAATAATTATTGATTTGTTAAAAACACTTTTGTGTGTTGGAGAATACAATTATAATAAGTTGAAAAACAATATTGTGAAATTTACAATAAATATTATCGTTTTCAGCTCAATGTTTATTTACATGAACAATAATCGTAGAAAGGTTGATATAACGTTGTTTCTGCATTTCTTAGTGGAAAGAGGGGAGAAGTTGTCCACTTTCTGCATTCCGACATATTTTGAATGGTCTATTCACTAGTTTTCATTTGATACCTACATTGTCGCGATTATAAAAAGTCATCCCTCCCCCCTATTTGTAAGCGCCATTTTTTTAAATAATATAAAAAATAATACAACCTGCAAGCTGAGACGATTCTAACAATATGTCATACGTCGCAATCCGTCAAGCCGTTTGGGCTGTAGCGCGTGCTAAAGAAATGGACATACAAACAAACATACATGCATACGCTCGAAAAACATTACCCTCCTTCTGACGCAGTCGGGCAAAACATAGAGCTAGTTATTTAACTACAAAGATTGAGCACCAACAGAACAAAACTAAAGGGACGGCACAGGTGGGGTGAAACCTAAATCCTAATTAATTGCATACGAATCCGAAATTCGTATCACTATTACTCGGTTTTACATGCCATTGTTTCTGTGGGGTTGCACTAATTGAATCAGTAATACCGACGTGCAAAATGATCTCTTGATTTTTATAGGAAACTCTGCCCCATATGAAATGTTTTAACTAAATCGCCAGTGCGTCCGACAATTTTTTGATATTTGATCCCTAGCGAATATTTTTAATTTACGGGCAGACGAAATCATGTTTAATATACATTTATTAAAATAGTCGGACTGATAAAAACTAAAAGAGTCTGTTAAATTTTATTTCAACATTAGGTACTTATATGCAACATGAGTAGACTAATTTATTTATGGAGTGTTTTTATCGTACTAATATTGTAAGTGCGAAATTTGTAAGGATGTATCTATTTAGTTTTTTTTTTATATAAATATGAAGTAGCAAATGAGCAACCACAAATTACCTGATGGTAAGTGGTTACTGCCGCCCATGGACATTTGTAAGCAACTTCATATAGAACAAGGGTTCTATAATTTATGAAGTTGACCACAGATGCGTTGCTACTCCCGAGGACTGAGATGGTCACTTCATATAAAAGTGAGTCGGCAACCACACCCTTCCTCCGAAACGCAAAAACTGCTTCACGTTAGAAATAGGTGTGGCGGTGGTACCTCCCCGGTCGAACTACATTGGTTCTACCATCTGCCTTAGTTGAAATTTGACACAGTTTTTAGCTTGGATTAACGCATGGGTGACATAACGATGCCATAGGAATTAGCCGATACTTTATAAAGTGGTGAAATGATAGGTGTATATATTAATAGTAGATATTTATCATAATTAAGTCATTTATTCCCCCCTGCTGAATTCTAAAGAAAAAAGTCATTATTTGAACACAGCAAACATACAACATAGAAACATTCCAAAGATTAAAAAAAAACCCAGATATACAAATAAATAATTATATAAATATTATAAAGTATACCTACAGACCTTTGATTGACGGCTGCGTTTCAATCCAATACGCTATCGCTCAATCAAGTGGCAATAAACTAATTTGCGTATGAGTAAGCTCTCATACTCAAATTAGGTTATTACTACAAAATTTGCCACAAAAAATCCTTCGAAAACGAAATACGTATCTACTATTTAGAAAACATGGAATATTATAACAATTTCCATAATTGTGTGCCAATTTGTACATCAGTTAGTCACAACACTTTTTTACAGTTCGCCGGTATTATATTAACAAAGCTTATTTCATTTTACATATCGCTCGACGCTCAAACAGTAGGTACTTCATCGATTTGTCTGAAATCAGGGCTCGGAGTGCAACATTCAATAGCTCTGCCCGGGATGCATTAAGCTCTGCCCGGGGCTCGGAACAAACACACACCGAAGGTATAAATGCACCCAGTTATAAGTGGAAATTCCATCGTAATTAAAGTGGATTGTATTAAATAATTGAATATTTATGCACTGTGGGTGTATAGGTACCTATTTTGGTGGAGTGATAGCCTAATGGTTGAAACTCGGCTTCTCAATCGAGGGTCCACGGTTCGAATACCAGGTACACACTGATTTTTCTAAAATGATGTACGTATTAGAATTTAATTATCACTGCTTTACGGTGAAGGGAAACATCGTTAGGAAATCTGCACATCTGAGACTTCTCTAAAGAAGAGTTCTTAAAGGCGTGTGAAGTCTACCAATTCGCACTTGGCCAGCGCGGTGGACTATGGCCTAAAAATCGCTCATTCTGAGAGTCCACCGCGCTGACCAGTTGCGATTTGGGAGACTTCACACATCCTTGGGATTTTTTATTTTTGTTTACAGAACTCTCAATGGTTTAGATTTCGTTACGATGTTTCCTTAACTTTAAGGTGGCGATAATCAATTTGTAATACATACATAATTTTAAGAATATTAGCTTACGAATATTACGGTCTTGAATTTCGAATCTCATGTTTGCCCTATTGACGACTCGCTTGGCGGAGCAGTCACCATACAGATCTGACACGCAGCGGGGTCCGTGTTCGATCCCCGGTCGGACAGACATCTGATACATGAGTTTATATTCTGTTTTGGGTCTGGGCGTTTGTATATTCGTGTTTGTGTATCCATGTTATCCACGACATAGGAAAAAAAATCTAGTGCGGGGTTATAAGTGTAGAAAAAGTTTTTCTTTCCATTATAGTCCGAGATTGCCAGACGATACATATTGATTCGCTAGACGATAAATACGCGAACTATTAAGGGCCGTTTCGAGTATTGAACTCAATTTTCCAAAATTTCAAATTCCATCGATCGGGCATATCGGGACGCGTCCCTAGACCAGTGAAAATTGGGACGTTCCGCGCAAATCCAGACACCTGGCAACGCTAGCGTGACGTCACGTGTCGGCTTTAATATTAGATGCGTAGGTAATTATAGCTTTTTATGTCTAGACGGAAGCATTTGCAGGGGGAACGGACAACAAATAAAACGATGTAAGTTCGGCAAATATTAAAAATTCTTCTCTGTTTGTAAGCGTACCAAATGAAATGTGTTGATTAAAAAGTCTGCTTTGGGATATCCGATCTGCGCTACCGTCAACATTGAGCCACTGGTTGCTTTGAAATCGTATTGGTTTTGTTTAGACTTTCCTGCGATGTTAACTAGCAATCCTATCTTCATAATAGGTCTTGTCTTGATAATAGGTACTTGCAGGATAAAAAAAAATAAAAGACGCTTTCTGCACTCATAGCCCCCACACTAGGATTTTCTCCTGTGTCGTGGGTGCCATGGACACACAAAGACGAATACACAAACACCCAGACCCAGAACAGAAATCTAAACTCATCATTCAGATGCCTGTCTGTCCGGGAATCGAACCCGGGACCCACTGCGCGTTAGAACGGTACGGTAACCGCTCGGCCACGCGGGTCGTCAAATAGTAATATCTCTATATGTACTATTATAGTCATTATTATACAAGATATAAATAGTTACTTACGTCTAGGTACCTACTTTAGTAATGAAATTTGGGAAAAGAAACTTTGAAACTGTAAATACCAGTGGCGTGGGGGGAGGGGGTAAGGGTATGGCTCCAGTTGGCAGGTTTTTTCATAATATATAACCAGTATTTTTAAATATAACCTCGTAACTCAACTGGCGCCTCCTCACGGCACATTTACAGGCTGGCAGAATATTTTGATCTGTTTTTTATTTTATGATCCTCAAATTGCATAGACCCAGGTATAGAACGTATTTTGTTTCCTAAAAGGATGGAGTGCAAATTCACCTGCGGGCGGCGGGAACCCACACTACGCCTTTCTGAACTACCTATAAACAATAAATTTTATTTTCAAATTATGAGGCATTATCCAGAAAAAACATATCAGATAAACATCAGGCAGACGCATGTTATGATAATTTTCCAGAGTTGATTTTCAACCTTTAATATTTTCTCTCGATGAAGTAAGTACCAATAAACTTTATTTTATGTACACCTGTGCCAGTATTTAGCCGAATCTTATATAGTAAATTAACTTAGTAAGCCATTCAGGGCCAATGATCTTTTAGACCTGTAGCTTATTTTTGAATCCATTGGAACCATGAAAACCGTATTTTTGAAGTGAAAACTTCTTTGAGCACTTTTAGGTAGGGGAAAAAATTACGGGCTCGCGTCACCGACATACTAATATTCTAAGATTTAACGAAAGATGGCGTTAGTAGTTACCGGTTCTGCGACTATAGGGCGTTAGTGATGGACGATTGCTGTTTCCCGGATTCGATTCCACAAAATGTGAATTTAACATTTGGTCCCTTTTATTTTCACAGTTTCGATAGAAATAAAAACTCGAATCTAAATCTTCATCGTTCTGTGACAGCTGAAATTAAGAAAACTATTTTTTTATCGGCGCTACTACAACTTAGATTGTGCTGTACCTCCAGAATCACGCTTAGAATTTGACGACCCGCGTGGCGGAGCGATCACCGTAACGGTCTAGTACGCAGAGGGTCCTGGGTTCGATCCACGGCCAGACTATATATCTATATATCTAAATGATGAATTTAGATTTCTGATCTAGGTGTTTATGTATTCGTCTTTGTGTGTCCATGGTAACCATGATACAGGAGAAAATCCTCATGTGGGGCTATAAGTGTAGAAAGCGAAAGCGTTTACTTCGTAGCTTGAATAAGAGGTTAAGCTAAATTTTTTACGAAATGTGATGTCCGAATATGGGCTGACGACCCGCGTGGTCGAGCGGTCACCATACCGGTCGAACGCGCAGTGGGTCCCGGGTTCGATTCCCGCCAGACAGAAATATGAATGATGAGTTTGAATTTCTGTTCTGGGTCTGGGTGTTTGTGTGTCCATGGCACCCACGACACAGGAGAAAATCCTAGTGTGGGGCTATAAGTGTAGAAAGCGTGTGCGTGTGTAACTATGTGTTTACAAATTCCACCAAAATCCCATTAATAGTTATTGCGTTTTTATAATATTAATAAAATTATTATTCTGAACAAGCAGATGTTCTGAACGTTGGAGAATTATTATATTTAAATAATGTAATAATGTTAAAGACATATCTTTCACAATTTATATTTTATTCTTTAGCGCGCTATACATCCTAAATGGCTTGACGGATTTTAACATATGAAGTGTCGTTAAACTCGTCTTTAATATAGGTCTGATAGAGAATATGAAAAATTTTAATACGACTTTTTCGCAATTACAATATGGGTATTTGATGAAATCTAGTAAATATATACTCAAAAATACATAAGATTAAGGAAGGTAAAATTTTATAAGCGACTATATTATATACGCTCATAAAATTTTACTTTCCTCCTGCCGCAGTGACGGAAAAGCATCCGACAGACGAATGAAAGATGACAGAAATATGAAAAATGTGTTTATATTTCTGTCCTGGGTCTGGGTGTTAGTGTATTCGTCTATGTGTGTCCATAGCACCCACAATACAGGGGAAAATCCTAGGGTGGGACTGTAAGTGCAGAAAGCGTGTTTAGGATTATCAATTTGCAGTGCTACTATGTTTATATGTTGTGGTTAGGCAGACATACTTATCCGAGGCATTCCAACTTAGTCTACAAGGGCAGTATCACGACTGTAAGCAGCCTAAGCTTTGACTTATTTGGTGGCAGTGGCCACATACTTATCATTTACTGCATGCTGTAATATTATCAAATGCAAAAGTTTGTGAGGATATGAGTTTTTTACGCAAAAACCACTGATTGGATTTAAATGTCATTTGGCACATAGATGAAATGAAATAAAATATCTTTATTTTGTAGAGGCCTACGGGGGCACTTACAAATTGTCATTTACAGTATTTTTTCTTACACTACCACCAGATCGGAAGATAATTTATAACCTGGATTAAAACATAGAACACATTTTTATGGTATGATACATGATGATGGAAAAAGCTCGTATTATATAAACTAGAGAATGGTATCCTATAACCAAGTTATGAAGTGAAAATTAACGAGCGAAGCTGCGGGCAAAAACAAGGCATAAGTGAGTTACTGTTAAATTGGCTGTTTAACAAAAGTAATTTTGCAGGTGTCAGAACATTCTCTACAGACTGACTGACTATAACGAGCCGCGAAAGAATTAATTTCATTCCTACTGTAGACATTGACATGGTAATAGATTTGTTTCAAAGCCTGTATTTTTATATTAATACTTGGGTCTGGACACAATCCGCTTATGAGTTTTAGGTAGTTTATGAAAGAAATAACGATACACAATTGTTTTACTTGCGATATAAAGATGTCCAACGTCTCTTCTTGGAGTGTGAATCGAAATAATAGAGCAAGTGCGCAAAATAAATAAAGCGTGCGCAACAAGAGTGCAAAGAATAAATAAAGGTAAAACGATTTGATGGTGAAACTTATGAGAACATATTGTCAAGACAATATTTCGAACAGGCGAGATATGTTTATACTGTCATCCATGCATCTCTCATAGATAGAAAACAATAATCAAGATGTGTTTAAGTTCTATGCGCAAATCAATTTTATAAGATTACATATCTTATTACTAAACATGGTAAGGACTTTTGTGGTAACTCCGGAGGTTTATCACCACACTTATTTTTCCCTAATAAGCAGTGCTAAACGATGCCTTATTCTGGTTTGAAAAGTGCGTAAAAGATAACATATTTAACTGAGGCGTTCGAACTTAGTCCTCAGAGGTAGCGACGCATGTATGGTCGACTTCAGATAGGATTCTTATCTTATATGGGGACTGTAGGTGTCCATGAACAAAAAATCTCGGTGAGGCTGTAAATGTCACTAAAGCCAGCAGTAACTACAAAATTTAAATAGTCCATGGGCGGCAGTGGCCACTTACCATCAGGCGTTGGCGTGATCGTATACTACTTCTATAGTTTAAAAAAATATCAATATCCGATACCAATCTACAAAGAAAAAAATAAATCAAGTATTTAGCAAAAAAGAGATAGAAATACCTCCATTTATTATGTAAATACGAAACATTGCCAATTTAATATTTAAATGCAAAATTAAAGAGCAGAATGATTGGAACAAATTATTATGGTCGGATTCCTTCATTGTTACGCTAACGTTCGCCACAAATTTATCACGATGTCACAGACTTGGTAATTCACTAATTACCGAGTCCATTAATTAGCTCAGGATCTATCGTTAGTCTTATTGAGCTCAGTAACCCAATGACGGACTATAACTCAACATTGTTTAATGGATACCGAGAAAACTTTAGTTTCAAAGTAACATTATAGGTACAAAGATTTTGTATTGAAATTGCCGAATCGCTCGAGGAACTTACAAGAACTTACTCATTTTCAAACAAAACTCGTCGTATCAAATGGAAGGTAATAAACAGCATAATTGTGGTTCGACTTTGAAGTAACTCTATCCCTACAGCTATTTGGCTTGTAGAATCAGTTATTTGGTTTCTTACAGGTATAACGTGGTTTGAAACACCTACATGTCTATGAATACTGTGTAATTACACAGTTTGTGTAAAGTTTATTTTATTTCTATTTGTGTAATACTGCCTTCGATTTAATAGAGTAGGAATAGTGACACATTAAAAAGTGATAGCACTTTTCATGATACATTACAAAAGTATCGTATTCACGGCTATTACTGGCTTTTAATTGCGAAACCCGCCTCTCTTATGATTTAAATACGTGAGTGTAGTTGATCACAGATGCATACGATAATATGTACACCCACTAGTTTGCTCACTTTTATATGAGGCTTCCATCTCAGTCCTCGTGAGTAGCAACGCGTCTGTGATAGACTTCATATAGAACCCCTGTTCTATATGAAGTTGCTTACAAATGTCCATGGGCGGCAGTAACCACTTACCATCAGGTGGGCTGCTTGCTCGTTTGCTACTTCTTATTTATAAAAAAAGCTGTTAAAATAAAGATCGGCTGGCCCCTGAATTTTTTTTCGAACAGAATAAACATTTTCAGACTTATGTGGTCAAAAAAACATAAAATGCTCCTTTTTAAAGATTTTTTTATTTGCCCTCCACTTCTCCCTTATATACACCGATGTTTGGGACTATTACCAAAATCTTATTGAACGATATGTCTATACTAATATATACATTTTAATGGTGTGTGTCTGTTTTTAACTCAATAACGCAAGACCTATTGGTCTTGTTTACATGAAATTTTGCGTGGAAGTAGAAGTACATAGATTATTTATTTACGTGGTCAACTTAAAGTCTATATAGTCTATCTAGTCGATATTTTGCACTATTTAAATATGGCGAGTATTTTTATGTACCATCGCGAAGCAAGAGTACTTCAACTAGTCATTTTAACTCTATACTACTATACACATTCAGGCTACGAAATAAATCTAAAAATGTTAAAATTCTTAGACTCATCGTGGTTCCAAACCAGCGCTATACTTATTTATGCCTTTAAATGCTTTGTACACTCATAGCCCCACAGTAGGATTTTCCCCTGTGTCGTGGGTGCCATTGATACACAAAGACGAATACACAAACACCCAGACCCAGAAAAGAAATCTAAACTCCGAATCCCAGGCCGGACCGAAATTCACATTTCTGTCCGACCGGGGATCGAACCCTGGACCCACTGCGTGTTAGACCGGTATGATAACCGCTCCGTTACGCGGGTCGTCGACTAGTTGCCAATTAGGCATTGGTTTTGATTTGTTATACCAAGCGTTCCAACTTAGTCTTCAAGGGTACAAACACATTTGTAACTAACTTCAGGTAGCATTTCATTCATACATTGGGCTTATTAGTTGTTCACTATCAGCAGTGGCCACTCACTGCATGTTAGTTTGCAACTTCCGAGGATTGAACCCGGAACTCACTACGAGACCATCGTAACCTCAACTTAAACCGTAACACTATTTTGATTTTCCGAGAATATTTTCCACGAAATAGCTCAAGTGCAGATACCTAAATACCTAGTATTTATAACAGTCTATAACGAAGGCCGCTAGATGTCGTTTTGCCAATTCCTGAAACACGTTAACGACATAACCCTGTAGCCGGTATAAGTTCGGCTGAAAATGTTTGCCTTTTCAGGCCTCTATGTTAGGACTCTACGAGTTTATCGTTATTAAATATTGCTTACATTTACTTCGTAAATAGACAACATTAGATTGCAACTCATTTTTGGTGTGCCTAAGGCGTGAAACCCTTAGGCTTAGAAATATTTTAATCTTGGTAGAATCGTTCGTGGTTCGAATCCGAGTACAACCTCTACACCTATTCTTACCTTTATAACAGCAACGTTAAGTGCTGCTAGGGATGTGACTTGGCTGGGCAAAAATCGATTTTTATAATAATCGATTTTATGTGTTAATCAAATAATCGATTATTCAAAAATCGATGTTTTTACAAAAAAATATACGATTCTTTTAAAATCGATTTTTATTACTTTTTATTAAAAAGTTAGGCCCCCAGGCAAGCGTGGGCTTACAAATTTTGTCGACGAAAAAAACCGGCAACATGTAACTTGACGACCAAAAAAAAACGACAATATGTAACCTAAATAACCTTTTTAATGAATCAAAGCTAAGGAAGAAATCGAAGTGTAAATAATAAATCGATTAATTTCAAATCGATTATTTATGGTCAAGAAATCGATTTCTAAAAATCGATTATTCTAAAAAAATAATCGATTATTTTTTCACATAAGTGCTGCTGTCCTGGTTTGAAGGGTGAGGTGAAGAGATATATTGCATTCCATTCCTCAGGAGAAGATAGCCATATGTGACAAATCTCAGGTCACAACAATTCCATCTGGCGTTCATTTTATAGATCTCCATGGGCGGCAGTGAATACTTACCAACAAAATGGACAGTCTTGTGTCCTACTTCTAAGAAATATAAATATAATCTTACATCTATTTCTGTCATAGAGATATGTACCTCTTATTTATAATAATATGCTACAATTAGGTCTAACGGATATTTACGCAAGGGAATAACATAATTGAAAAAACAGACCAAGATTTCAGAAAAAGAAGAAGTTTGTTTCAGACAAAAAGGCTATCACCATAATGTTTAAAGTAAGCTAAATCTTTTATCACTCGGGATTTTTGTTCTGAAAAGTTGTAGGAACAAAGAACTTGTCGACATTAAATGTAGACACATCCCATAAACGTATTTTCAATCGGCTATTCAACAGAAAGAAGCAATCTCTTCGTTAGGTATATTTTTGACCTTCCAGTGTTTCGTTAGATTAATCAATTCATCAGAAAAAACTATTTCGTCTCTATTGGTCACTCGGTTAAGTGCTAAACCCTTTGTTCCCTTTGTGACTACGAAGGGCCGCTGTGCGCATGTCCGAACGCCTCATCCCCTAAAATGTAAACATATCAATGAACGATAGAAAATAGCTGTTTTCATACGCTGTTAAAGTATTGTAAGAGAACATACATTTATTATGAAAGAGATTTAGAAGATTAAGATATAGGTCGGGTCGATTTCTTTCAAATCTAACGCAGGGAGGTCACGGCTTTATGTCACGTAATATTTTGTTTTCGGGCAAGAAACCGTGTAAATTTGCGAAACAACCGGATGAAATTAAGTAATACATGTTTTCTTTTCTATTTTAATCAATCTTACATGATATTGTTTTTGCAATTCGCTACATATCCAGAGGGGGGAAAGGGAGTCCAAAAATCGTAAAGTGGCATCTGATCATCTGAAATAGCATAAATATTGGAAGTTTATTACAAATGTCCATGAACAGACAGACTGCGTTCTCGTTACTACAATTTCGTAAAAAATCAATGCGTCTTTGTATCAATTCTTGGTCATTTACTAATGACGTAGTACATTCAATCGAAATCAATCAAACCAGGTTATGTGCGATGGTTAGTTTGCGAAGATAGTTTTTGTCTGTCGCTTTGTTCCCGTCAAAAATATCGAATTATGGATTCGTATTATTTTTGAATTTTAGTATGCAATTTCATGAGTATGTATACAAGTATATACCGTAGCATTTGTTATTCATTAAACCGCCAAAGATGTTAAAAATCTGCTCCCAAATTCATTTTAAAATTTATATTAAAAGTAATGTTCTTAACAATCTGGGCATGTACCTGAAGTTAATCACTATTGCTAAACATAAATGATTAACTAATTGTGGTGTCTTAGGGAGTAGCTACTCCCTAGAACTGAGATGGTCGCCTCATGTGACCGTTAGCCGAAAAGCACACCCATCTACCGAAACGTAAGAACTGCTTCACGCTAGCAATATGTGTAAGCAATGTCCTCCTTGGTCAAACCATACTTTTCCTATTACTTTAAAAAATACTTCCATATTAATTACGTTAGGAAGAGACGGAAACATTACCTTATATGGAGTTGTAATGATGCCGCTGGAATCCAACACTGTTCATACAAAAGCATTAGCTTACAATTGACTCGAGTGCAATTACGAAACAAACATTTTTATTTATATATATGTCCGTTTTGCATTAATCAACCTTTGTGGTTGATTGTGGTATAGAATTCCAAGTGAATGCATATTATATAAACAGAATTAATAAGATTGGAGCAAATGAGCATGCAGTTCGAATGGTGGTAAGTGGTTACAGCCGCTTAGCTTTTATTGCCCATTATTTCTATGTATAGATGTTGGTGCGAGTTCATTAGGGCAACACTGTACATATTTATTATCTGTCATTTTTTTGTCGCTCATTAAATTCCAAAAAAAGACGCTCGCAGTTCCATTGCTTTAAATAGTAAAAAATAGAAAACATCCAAAATGAATACTAACTTATAAATACATAAAAAGTGAATGATCGATTTAACTCTATAACAAATACCAGATGTAATAAACAGGATTGATATTAAAAAATACAAAGTTATACAGAGAAGAAAGACAAACACGCTGAGTTTCTTGCTGGATCTTCTCAATTGGGGTCGTGTTGCTATTTAGTGGTAGTGTAAGGAAAAAAATTGTAACTGATAATTTATAAATGCCCCCGTACGCCTATGCAAAATAAAGATATGTCATTTCATTTCTATGAGCGACTTCATGTAGAACATGTTTCTATCTGAAATCAACTATACCTACATGCATTGCCACTCTCGAGCTCTGAGATAGAAGTGTGGATAGTGGATACTATCTAAAAGTGAAGTCTACCAATGGTGTTAGCGTAGTGCATTCTGAAATCCTCTAGTTCTAAGAGGAGACCTTACCATGTTTATGAGTAAACATTATAAATTAAATTATCATCTATAATTGTTAAAAAAATGTCTGTAATTTTGTCTTCAATCTTTTAATAATTTTGTCTAAAGCCTTTTGTCTCTTAAGGAATTTAAAAATGTGCTTTTTAAATCAATACCTATAATAATACCGAATCTGAAACTGTTGAAGTGTTCAGCGTGTACAGCGCATACATTTACGTAAAAAAGATACCGAATACGTAATAATAGATTTTTTTATAATTTGAGAGATTGTGTCTGTCTGTTTGTTTATGTGTTTGAAAACATTTTTTTTTTTATTAATATGAAGTAGGAAACTTATGGTAAGTGGTTACTGCCGCCCATGTACATTTGTAGTCAAATTCATATTGAACACGGGTTCTACATAAAGTCGACCACAGATGCGTTGCTACTCCCGAGGACTGAGATGGTCGCCTCATATAAAAGTGAGTCAGCAACCACACCCTTCCACCGAAACGCAAGAACTGCTTCACTCTAGGAATAACTCGTGGAAACTTTGTCTTTCTTCCATTAAAATTTATCTACTCTACCAGAAGTAATTAGAATCTATAGTTGGAAACATGGGTGAAACCGCGGCTCGCAGCTAGATACATTCCTCGACGTGCTGAAAAAGGATTGATATATGCTATGATTGTATTATATTATGTAGCATTACCATATCGTTTTAATTTTTGCTGCTTCATAGAGCATTAGATTACAAGTGGCATATTGATAACATTGTAGTACAATCACACACATAACGCTATCGAAGATATTTTGTAATTATGTGTAATCTAGATTGTTCATTATCATTCATTCGCCGTGAAGTTTATTTCAGAGAATCGTCAATATATATACATTTCATAGGTCGAAATATGCTAGTTTAACACATAACTCTATTTAAAATCGGATAATTAGACCCGTGGATTGATAAAACCGTTTTATATCTGAATTAAATTTTTATTTGTATATGTTATTAAATCGAAATCAATAAAATGAAAACGGACATAGTTGTATAATTTTATTAAATTTTAGCTTTAGAAAGAGGCGATAATTTACATACATCATTTATACACGAGCTGCTGTTTATATGTTTTTCTGCATTGCTATTATTCATTGTCAATAGCTGACCTAAATTCTTAACAATAACATTTATTACACATAACATTTATTACAAGCTTTGGTCATCAGTAGCGTTAAGGGCGATTACCTACCTTGTAACTTATTGTAACTTAAACGTTACCAAGCCTAGGTTATTATTGTTTGGTTATCAAACTATTACAAATATTTTTTTCTTATAAAGCTTGCACATGGACAAAGTATATATGCCGAAGAAACTAAGTACTAAACAATTGGAATCGATACGCGAATGGGGGTATGTCGCCCTAATATATATAACATTTATTTATGTGTATTCGATATAACAAACGTTGGCGCCAACATTTTTCATACAAGCTTTCCAAATTATAATTGATGATCTGTTTGCACTTGTGCGCGTGACTGTTCCTCATTTGCATTGTCGCTTATTATTCTTGTCATCCAAGCATAATCATAATATATATTTTGCTTAATATAAGTATCTGTGTGACCTTCGTGGCATCCAAATTCTAGGCGCATTGCACCAATTTTCACTAAATAATGAACGAATTCTGTCAAGAGAAGTACGTCTAGAGGTCAATGTTGGCGCCAATGTTTATCCCCTATCCACAGCATGGTCCTATTATCGTGCATTAGAGCTTCTACTATACATAAATGAATGTATAATGCGCGTTAGAACTCATACCGTGGTAGACCCATCTCATGTAAAGTAGCCGCCAATGTTGCATAGAAATGAAATCTCCCAGACCGAGGCATGGTATGTCGTTAGAAAGTGGTACACTTCATCGTAGGCATTCCGACTTCTGCTTTTTAATGGTGAATCGTGTTCAGCACGGCGACCGTTCGTATAACTGTTGGTGTACGTGGAATTATATGGTACAGTTTTGGGGACAGTTTATGCATCGTTGATTGGCAATGGCGATTGGCAATTCTATTGAAGGGACAAATTCAAAAAGTAACAATATGGTTTCTAACTGAAATAACCATATTGATGCGTCCTCATGTAAATTGAACGTCGCTCTTTGTGTAAGGCTTTTGTCCAAATTTGAATGGATTGAATTCAAATGAGGCTTTGAACGCGTTCGAAATGATTAATACTGTATGACCAATATCATTGTTGCCTTACAAAACCTAACACAAAGGCGACATCGATATGTGTACATTATAAGGAGCTTGTTTAATGTGACAGGGAGTTCGAGGTCCCGTCACGTCATTTCCCGGGACAAACGCACGTATGGAGGGTTGCTGGCTGGCTGCAGCGGGGGAGGGCTCGCGCGAGGGAGGAGCTGTACTGCCACGTGGCACGAGCTGTGGCCTTGTTGGTGGTCGTGGCGAGGGACCGACTGCTGAGGGACGAGCCCCTCTCCGTTATAGCTGGGGCTAAGTCACTACTACAAGGCCTGCATAGGTATGGGCTAAAACCGAATGAACATATCAGCTAATATTTTCACAGCATAAGTAAAAAGTAGCGTGATTAGTTAGAGAAAGAACTGTTAATTTTTTTCATCCTATATTACAAGCTAGTCGTTAATAATATAAATCTCTGCAATTCTTAGTAGATCAATATCAAGTTACATTTAGGAAATTTGCTGACAAGCGGTTATCAATGTTGTTATCAATGTTGCTATCTGAAAACTTTTCCCTTAAAACCTCTTAAAATTATTGAAACCGTTAACCTGTGGCTACAGGATCTAGTTTGTGTGCAATTTAACTGTGAAAAAAAATGGACGAGAAACTTGTACTCACTAAAAATACCAAAATGTTTAGTCTCATAATATTTTTTCTACGTAAATTTAGGGGGAAATCTTCGAGATCGGCAAAACTGCTTATTCTACTAATTTAGTGTTATGGGTTATGTAGCTACGTAAGAAATATTGTCCTAACCTATTTATCAACGGCGAAAACAGCTTAATAGCCGTAATTACCACTTCTGAAACCGATTTCATTCTTAGTGTTTGTCACATCGATAACGATAAAAAATGCTGGGTAATCGGACACTGAGAAGCGGGTTAAATTTAGCTTGCAAAATTTGACCTAAACATACTTACATACAAACATTGCAAGTTAAATAACGGCTTTTAAAAAGTAGATATAACGCTATAATTGTATTAGTAATATCTACTTTATATCCCAAAACTGCTGAACGCTGCTAAAATTTAAATTGCCAACTATATTAGGATCTTTCAAAGGCGTCCCTATTTGTCCCGAGGATTTATTAACATTCTCAAAATTGCGTAGCAGTCCCGAATTTCATTTCGGTGGGCAATATCGGGTGGCTGAATGTAATATGCAAATTCGATTTCAGGTTGCTAGACCTAGCTTTCGGGATGCCCTCGTTAGAGGCGCGTGACCTTGAGAAGAAAATACGCGAAGAACGCTCGCGGTACTTGGTCGCGGAATTAATTTGTAAGGTGAGGATGGGTATAAATACTACTAGTTTTAAAAATTCTCGACCTATATCTACCTACCTATATCTATCTACCTAATCTTAAAAAAATTAAAGTAAAGGGATTTGGAAAGTCTCAATAAATATAATTGTAATATATCGTATAGTGGGAAAGAGAGTGATCAAATTCTAAATTAAGGCAATTTGATTTGATTACTTGAAATTACTCGTAATAACGTAATTTATCGTCTATAGTAAGTAACATTTAAAGCTCTTTTGTATGTATTGTTTTAAAATTTATCTTCCAGCCAGAAAACCAAGAGGACATAGCGGCGTTGGCGGCGTGGGTGACGCGCGCGATGCGGCGCGCCGCCTCCGAGAAGACCGACGTGCGCGAGATGCCGCGCAGCGCGCCGCGCGTGCCTTGTCTCTACACCACGCCGCAGCGGACGCAGGTACGTGTGTAGCATATTGTATCCCACCGCCGTGCACGACTTCATACATTGTGGAAAGATAATCCGGCACGCCGGATATCTGTGAAGACGAACGTGCACGATATGCCGCGTCCCATGTGTTTTGCCTCCGCACCACGGTGCACCGGATGCAGGGGACCCAGGTATGTGCAGGAGTACGTGGCACGCCAGTGGAAGTATGTGTCCGTAAACGTAATATTTTACACTGCTCGGTACAGATTTATCCTAATTGGAATAGGACTGTAGTCTTCAATCCATTATATTCGCAGTGCTGGCCGCGGGTCTCCTCCAAAACAAGAGACTCCGCCGTGCTGGCCAAGTGCGAATTGCTAGAGTTTACACACCCTTGAGAACTTTTTTTTAAACAACTCAGGTGTAAAAGTTTTTTCACGACGTTTTCCTTCACGGTTCCCTGTCCGCAGGTTGACCTCCGCCTATACAAGCGCGAGGTGCTGCGTCGCGCGGCGGGCCCGCTGCAGGCCATCCTGGAGCGCGAGGCGCGCGGCTGGTTCCTGCACTTCCGCGAGCGCCGCGCCGCGCACCTCGCCAGCCAAAAGATGCCACTTAAGGATATCGAAGAGGTAACTCCCCCCGCCCGCCGCCTCACACACATAATCCTCCCCCTTCTCATTCTAACTGGAACTATCTTACAAAACCTCCAGCTAGAAAAGGAGAATCTTCCTGTTCTCTAACTGAAAGTACCCTACAACACACCCGCCCATCTTCCTGTCCTCTAACTGGAGGTGCTTCATATCTCGGCCGCTTCTCTATCTGTTCTCTAACTGAAAGTAACCTACAACATAAGATATGTTGTAGGTTACTTTCATGAGGTCCTGCCCTCCTACTTCGCTTAAATAGATATATATATTTAATTGCTTTTGTCATTTATATCTATTTGTCAGGAGGTAAGCGCAGCAGCTATGCGTGAATACGTGACCCGGGTGTGTAACGCGGTGCTGGCGTGCGAGCAGCTGAGGGCGCTGGGCTCACAACTCCCCGAGTTGCTGACCGCCCAACTCAGAGCTGCTGTTATTGTTAACAGGTAAGGAAATTGTAAGATATAGTACAATGTTATACAGGAACTTAGGTAGAAAAAAATATTTTAGAAACCTCAATGTCATTTTTAATGGATTCATAATTTCATTTTTATATATGTTTAAATGTAATAAAAATCTTATTTGCACACCCGAACGGGTAGAACATAAGGAAACTGTGTAAATTAAGACATATTGTATATAACTATGTTCTTGCAATAAAGCGAATTTGAATTTAAATGCTATAGATACCCCACACATGTATACTAGATGAAAAAAAAATTGACTTTCAGTTCCATGTATGTTGAGCCCCCCTTAAATTTAATATATTTTTTTTTATTTTTGTACATAATTCGGAAAGCGGTTTACAGAACACAATTACCTACCAAGCTTCAACTCTATAGTCTTAATAGTTTCCGAATAAAATGGCTGTGACAGACGGACGGACAGACAGCATGACGAATCTATAAGGGTTCCGACTTTTGCCATTTTGCTACGGAACCCTAAAAACTGGCATTCACACAACTGATATTTGTAACATTCACTGCCCCAGTATGTTGCTGGAAATTGATTAATCAAAAACGAGTGTCAATCAACATTCAGCGAAGCTTAATTTTTTTTGTAAGATGTATATATAAAAATATATCGCGTTCGTTGGGAAGTACTTAAATTCTTTTGAAAGGCGTTCTTATAAAAACTGGCAAAGTGCGAGTCGGACTCTCAGGCGAAAGGTTCCGTAGCATTATCATTCACAGATCTTAACGAGAAAATATAGCTGTGCAGTAGATCTTTCTATACATACCTCACACGAGTAGGTAAGTTGAAAAAAAATTTTTGAGTTCCCGTTCCATGTATGGGTCCATGACGAAGGGTTCCGATTTTTACCATTTGGCTACGGAACTAAAAATGCATGTTACACGTGATCCCGGCAGAGCGGAGGAGGGCGTCCGGCGCAAGCTGGAGGCGGGGCTGGCGACGGCGGAGGCGCGCGTGGCGGCGGCGCACCCCGTGTTGGCGCGCGCGGGCGCG
>DWNE01001652.1:0-21213 GCA_018249875.1 Cecropterus toxeus | reverse complement strand
TTCCATACGTTTACTCTCGTCAACCCATTATAGTACCACTGCTGGGCACGGGTCTTCTCCCACAGTGAGAGAGTTTTAATCCATAGTCCACCGCGCTGGCCAAGTGCGAATTGGTGACTTCACACATTTTTGAGAACTCTTTTTTTTAGAGAACTCTCAGATGTGCAGCTTTCCTCACGATGTTTTCCTTCACCGTAAAGCTGTGATAATTAAATTCTAATACGCAACATAATTTTAGAAAAATCAGTGGTGCGTGCCTGGGATTCGAACCCCGGATCCTCGATTGAGAGGCCGCGTTTCAACCAATAGGCTATCACTGCTCATACGTTTACTACTTATACTTAATATGTACTTGCAAAAATAAAGTTTAATATTCAATATGAAGCACCATCCAACCAAAGAAAAATTAACGACCATCGAAAAACGACAACTGCGCAGTGAAGCGTAAACAAAACGGACTTTGCGTAATTCAAGCGTTTAAACGGACAGCGGCGAAACGGATTAAAGCCGCGTATATAAAGAACGGAATCCTCTAATTGCAGTCCTATGGCGCGGAGATAAACGTGAATAATGTTCCCATGTCCAAGACTAACTTTATTTTCTTACTTTGTCACCTGCTTTCGTGAGATAACACTCGGACATGGGCACTGAATTCGTGGAAAAATTCACAGGAACATTTCATGTTTATATTCCAACGCCTTCATATAAATGCTTTATGGCTTTGAAACTTCAGTTTCTGTTATTTACGACACTGTCTGAATGAAAATTCGTGTAAATTTTATAAAATGTTGTCTATTGCGTCTTTTTCGTGTTAAAACGTGATGGAGGCAAATTTATTTTATGTAAATATGAAGCTTATTTTCTATAAAAATAATTATTGTACGTTTGATATCATCAATATAATAGAAATAAATAAATGTTGAGCTTATAATACGGCTTTGATGGTTTATTTTAACAGTTTACTGGCAGATGTGATATGATATGGTATGTTATTTTAGCCAAAAATATAATTGAAATACATGAAATGATATAACATTAATATGCATTGTTATACTTTGCCTCCTTGTTGTTATACAATGCCTTCAGCACCGATTCAACTAAAACGTTTTTAGCTCGCTTACGCCTTATAAATCGATATAAAACCAATCACTTTTGCATTAAGTTCAATATTATAAATGCAGTTTCACGCTTCACCGCACCAATGCAGATCGGTAATACGTAAGGTAATACCGACTAACGAGTATTCAATGAGAACCAGACGCGACTCGATATAATAATGTTGATAATAGCATGCCTCTTTAACGGAAAAACGTATTTTTTAATATTTCTTCAACAAATACAATAAAATATACTCGTAGTAATAACTTAATGTTATTATTTTAGCTTTCATTTTTAATAATCACCTTTGCACATGATGGTGTATAAGCTTTATGTATTTTTGTTCATTCTGTGTGCATTAATAAATAAAATAATAAGAATTCTAATGATAAAATCATTTTACACAATGACATGATGACTTACTAATTTAATATAAATTGAATGAATGATAATCTGTTATTAACGACATTTGGGTCTTTTGTTGCCTGAAATAAATGGATTTTATTTTAATTTATTTTTTATTATTTTTGTATTTTTTATGTAATCGTTTCCAATGTACAAAATAAAGATTTTTCTTTCTTTCTTTCAAATGAGATTGGACTTTTACCTAAGCTTTTCCGCTGCAGCGTCGAAGCTCATAAATACTTTGGAATAATACTGGAATGTGATGTGATTCAGTTATAAGTACATATACATAGTAGATAGCACAATATAACAAGTACGAGCGCGCGTGTTCAAGTTGAACGATTTATTAATTTTTCACGTCACTAATATTTCTAATGTATAAAGAAACCTATACTCTGTACAAAGTTAAAGCTTACCTCGAATGTGGTCAGCAGATTTACAGACAACAACCATCAAAACGAACTAAAAATAGAATGAACAAGATATAATCGTAGACAACCTAGTACATACAGAGACATTCTGAAATTTAGTAAAAAAGGTATCGGGATAATAATTTAACTTCAGGTCGAAGAATATCGTACTCGACGTTCGCCCGGCTGGTTTAACGAGCATCTACATACATCGTCCATTCAGATTTACGTACGGTATATTGTTGTTTGGTTAATGATCAGCATATGGTTCAATAGAGGAATTCATGCTCCATGTTTACTGTTTGAAGCAAATACATATTGTGTAGCTATTGGTTAAGGCTATAACACTTGAATCAAGGAAGAAAATTTGGCGAAATAATCTACACGCCTGTGCAATTATATAATTCATAAAATTTCCACATAATTTTGGTTTTCGTAGTGGATTTTCAAATCTTCATTATCTAGGATCACCAACACTGAATATTGGTACGATATTGTAATTAAATGATTTTTGTTATGGTAATAAGTTGTTACTAACAATACTATCACAATTTTTCCTACTTTTCTACTAACACGACTTGTTTGCTGATATCTTTAGAGAAACAACAATGAGACGACATAATAAAACTTAATGCTTGCTTTATCAATGCTTCGTCAACATTTGTTTAAAAAAGTGACAAACATTATTATATTGAAGTGCAAAGTACTTATGCTTCCCCACCATGTATCAGACTTTTCCCACCACACTTCAAACCAATCAATAGAAGGAAAATAGTCCAGCTAATTATTATCAAGTTTATTGGATCCTAATAAATTGAAACGTAGTAAAGCTATTAATTTCAAGTTCTATGGTATGTGGCAAACATAATTTAAGGCTTAAACTGAACAAGTTGCAAGGGAACTGAAAACATTGGTCGTGCGAACCCCAACAATACAAGTCCTTGTTCAAACAAACACGTTTGAGGGTTGCTCCTCGTTAACAGTAAAAGTAAAAGGTACGAAAGTAAATGTTTCGAACAAACTGCGTTTCCAACTAAAACAATGTTGATACAATCTAATTTAATATTAATTGAAGTTTGATTGGGTTTACTTCGATTGATTGGTCTGATTGTTCTTTTGATTTCTTTGGCAGAAATAGGGATAATAGATGCTAGTACCTACTTGATACAGTACAGTACGATTATAACTATTGATAGTTCATGTGTGACCCACACACTATAAAAATATTTACTTTTTAGTAAATATACTTTTGATACATAATATACATTGGCCTACATTATTAAGCGGTCATTTTGCCGGTATGCCACTGAAGGTCCTATATTTGATTCTCCAGCCATGTATAAAAGTAAATGATGAATTTGCGCTTAAGCTCCTGGGCCTTAGTGTGTGTTAGTGATACTCAACACAAATTTTATCTTTCTCGTCAACCCACTATTTTCTCAATGCTGAGCACGGGTTCTCTCTCAGAATGAGAGAGTTTTAAGTCATAGACCACCGGCTCTTTACGAATTGGTAGATTTCACACACTTTTGAGAACTCTTTTTTTAGTGAACTCTTAGGTGTGCAGGTTTCCTCACGATTATTTTCCTCACCGTAAGGCGGTGGTAATAAATTTCTAATACGCATATAATTTCAGAAAAATCTGTGGTGCGTGCCTGGGATACGAACCTCGGACCCTGGAATAAAAGGCCGAGTTTCAATCTGCCTCAAGGCTGACGTTACTATCTTAGGCTAAAAGTGTAGAAAGATTTAAACGTAAATAGCTGTAATAGGTTTAAAATTATATTTAAACTAATTGACTTATTTCAAGTGGAGTGCATAATATATGTTACATAATATTAAAAACTTATCAAACAAACTTTCGAGTTGTGCGACCAACTCACTTAATCCAGTCGTCCAACCACAAATGAACCGGCCGGTCTCGATGGTATCTTCTGCAAATAATCCAAAATTAATGAGCTTGTAATTAAACCGGCGTTTAGACAAACATAGGGACAAGCCATCAAAGGCTGGGGAGGAAGATTAAAGCTGCGTTTGCGCCACGTGTCGGTTAGAGAACACTTTGTCTATCAAATATTATGATACCTTTATAGAAAGGACTCTACAGTAACGCTATAAGGTTTAAATAGTTTCAGCGGCACCGACTATCAACAATAAGTTAGTTCAGGGTTTCTCAAAGTGAGGTACCCCTTGGGGTCCCATCAGCATAGAGAGTACAAAACAAATTTATGCAATGACGTCTGCTAAGTTTTAATCAGAATAATGTTGTTTTACACAAAGAAGTTGTAATTGATTCAAGATATGATACATTTTTTTCTCAAGACAAGAGGACAATAATAATTTACTTATAATATTTAATTATTAAGACACATCCTTTAAGGTTTGTTTGTATATATATACAGACATTAACCGTGCCAAATACGTATAATACTTTGGCATACAAAATCATTCTTGTTTATATATGTATAATATCATTAACAGGTAGGGACAGGTATTAACGCTGTAGTTTCACCATAAATATAAATAAATACGAATACAATAGTACAATTTCGAAAAGAAAATTAATATTTTGATAGTTGCAGCGCACTCTATGAGCTTATTTGAGTGCACCATTGTTTTGCAAATTCAAGTAGGGGCACAACATAAAGTTTGAGAATTTATGACTTGGCTTGTTGGTTGACATTGCAACTAGTCTCAACTATCTAGGGATTTGCAGTCTAATAGGGTGTCTTAGCGTTTAAGCAGATAACACTGTACAAGTTGCCGATAAAATTGGGTTTTTCTAATCTCGAAGAAATTGCGTTGACACAGGCTTTAAGACTGCTTGCGTCAGCTTGATAAAAGCTAGAGTTTGTTTTTTGGAAATACTTACTTATAATGTTGTATACAAAAATGTATATATGAATACGTAACAAGTAGTTAAGACGTCAATTTAATTTGTCGGCTGGTAGAATCAGTGTACTTGCGACCCGCGTGGCGGAGCGATCACTATACCGGTCTGACACGCAGTGGGTTCCGTGTTTGATCCTCGGCCAAACATATCTGATTATTGAATTTAGATTGTGTTCTAGGTCTGGGTGCTTCTGTAATCGTCTTTGTGTGTATATTGTAACCACGACACAGACAAAAAATGTTTAAGAAATAATAATATTAAAAGTGTAAGACCACTAAATTTATGTCAGCCGAATAAGAGCAGTGTTCATCGCTCTTTTTTTGCTCTGTAAGAAACGTTATAGTTATACGAGGCATTCCAACTTAGTCCGAAGGTAGCAACGCATCTGTGGCTAACCTCGACTAAGATAAATCTCATCTGGGATTGATACAGTTCCATGGCGACAGTGCCCACTTACAATCATATAGACTGGATATTCGTTTGCTACTTCCGTATTCTTAAAATTTGTATACTAATTATTTTATTATATTTTTTTACGTTAATTATAATTTCTTCAATATCCGATTACAATTACAAACTTTTTAAGGTAGTATGAAAAATATACTTTATTATTTGTATTAAATTGTTCACTACACTAATATATATTTATTAATATTACAAATTAATTCATTGAATTTAGTGTACTGAAAAATTAAATACAATAAAGAATTATTTTTTATAGTATTACCTTAAAGTGTCTGTAAATGTAATCGGGTTATTTGTGTAAAAAAATAAAAGAATCCTCAATGATTTCCGGACAAACCTTGTCAATAGAATGTAAGCTTGCATGTTATCTTTTCTCTACATCAGCGAGATCCAAAGGGAGCTGGGATAAAAGCTTACTCGGTGTATGAAATATGATATTGAATATCATATAAGAGATATCGAGTAGGTCGTACGATGACCCGGTTCTGGGATCCCTAGCTCTAATACCAAAGGTCTGACGGAAAGGTAGATAAAGAAATTTCTAAAAATATCTATAAACTTCGCTTGTTTTTGCAGTTTTGACGACACTTAAAGGCATTTTCATTTGAAAGGATTGTCTAAATTTAAAATATTTGACACGCCCAGTAAAACAGCGTTTTTTAATACGAATAGAGTCACAATGAATAATTAATGAATATTTGTTTGTTTCTCTGTGCGAGTATTGATTACAACAGCGGGTTTATTAGCATCGTAGGACCATGATTTGATACGGTACTATTCAAATCTTCCCTCGAACGAAGAAAACACATCGTATAAGTGTTTCAGTTTATTGGGCAGAAATAGATGTGACAGAGTTTTCACTGAAGCCGAATCTCAAATGATTCTACCACTTGTATACCATTTTTTGTTCTCGAGGAGGAAACCTTCAAAAGGTACCTATACCTATACCTATACCTAAGGCGTGGGAGCGATGTAAGGGTTATGTGGGATTTTTACCGCACTAAAGACCCCTCGGTGGCCGTCCTCGGTGCTACGAAGATAACTCCAGGATCTCCAAAGAAACACGACTGGAGTCTTCTGAGCGCGTTGCCCCATCGGGATCCACTAAGGTGAGCGGCTGGGCCTATCGCATCGTCTGGTCTTTACGATGGTATGTGACCACACATACCGCCATCCTCCCGGGGTCGTCTGGCTGAACGGTTTGAACTACAACTCTTGCCGCCCGCAACCCTGGATCCCTTTTTAGTGACTTCTTATAGCAGGAAAAAGAAGCCTTAGCCCTATTCTGATCCTAGAACGACGACCCAGACGTCCCAGATACCACCTGTATACCTAAATAACATACAATTCTTTTGTGACTGTTACGCAGGAACGTGTTCTTCACTGTTCACGAGTGGTTTAGCAGAAATATGAGAATCTTGTTTTTGCAGTTGTATATTCGTTGGAAATATTTCAATCGTTGTACCGTATAAAATCTTGGTTCTGTGCTGTACACCGTTATCGCAATTAACTCGACATTGAAATCAACACCCCCACAGAGAAACGATATAAATATAACGTCATAATTTATTATAAACCCACTAAAAAGGAACAGAATCGTTCCAAGTTTCTTTATTGCGTAATATTTAAATTCTCTTACATGATTGAACTTTCTACGCTATTCCATCTCTATTACATAATAACCTAGATGCGTGGTTGTCGGGGATAGCGGAAAGAGGTCGCGTCCCGAGAGGTCACTACACTTTGATAATCTCTGTAAAACACGCGAAAAGCGTTTCGTAATGGACTAGCTAAGCTGAAAGCCGGTAAAGCTTTGTATACTTAGTTCGTTTTAGAGTAAATTTATTGTTTGCACTATGTTTGATAAGTGTTATGTATGTATCTAACTATAAGTTAAATAATCAAAGTCGACGAAAATCTTTAATATATAAAAATCTCTCTTTGTATTGTGTACTGTTTGAGAGGTTATAGATTTGAAAGTTGTTGGCAACTTACAACTTTACCACGTAGAATCAGAGTAGCTCGACCGGAGAGGTACCACCACCATACTTATTTCTAGCGTGAAGCAGTTCCTGCATTAGGTAGGGTGTGGTTGCCGGCTCTCTGATTTATGAGGCGGCAATCTTAGTTCTTGGGAGTAGCAATGCATCTGTGATCGATTTCAAATATAATACAACCCTTGTTCTGTATGAAGTAGCTTATAGATGTCCATATAAAATGTAAAGAAACCTCAATACTCTCCTTATTGGTCAAGCTCAAGAACAATTATTTTAACTTAAAAGCTATTCTACAAATATTGTCATTACACAGACCTTTAGTTTACAATGTAACACTATGGTGTAAAAAGTAAAAAAATAACACAAAATAATGCCATACCTAACTTCTTCCGTCCTCTACCGGACGTTGATTTTAACGAATCGAAAATGAGACCTAAAAACAACCCGTTTCAAAATCCCGCGTCCAATTAAAATTCAGACCGCTCCAAGCAAAAAATCATAACCAAGCTAATGGAGTGATTTCCGAACACATCGGTACAATATGCACGTCCGGGTTAATATAATAGGCGCTCAGACGTCCAGAGGTGGACGCGGTATGCGCTGGTGAATACTAAATACTTTATTTTTGCTTTTAATGTTCCAGCAAACACGGATGCACTTATTGGTGAATTTTTCTTTCACATACGTTCACATTTGAATGCTGCATGAAATAAAAATGACCGGCCAAGTGCGAGACGGTCTTGCGCACGAAAGGTTCCGTGTTATCTCCTAAAAACGGCAAAAAATCACTATAGTTGTTTGTAAGACCCCTATAAATATTCATTTTGTTTAAATATTCAATTAATTTGGATTATTTATTTTTAAAGCGAATACATAATTAAGTATTTTGTGAATATTTCAAACATTTTTTTTTGTTGCTGAATAACCTGTTGCGTTATTCAGCAAGAAAATTGTTTAATGTATGGGAGTCCCCCAAACTATCTGTTTAAATTTCAACTGTCTAGCTATCATGGTTCATGAAATACAGCCTGGTGACCGACAAACAGACAGCGAAATGTTTGGGTACGGAATCCTAAAAATAGTACTAGTTGTTCACTGATATTTACGTGTAGTACTTTTTATTGAACATATTTTTGTACTTTCAGGAATTTTAATTGGAAACGGAAATGTGTGCAAAGCATCAATTACTCAAATACGGAGGTCCGGTTTTGTAAACAAAATCAATATATTTTAAGTTTGATATGAGATGTTCCAAAAACTCTGCAGAACTACTTTTATTAATGCTCATTACAGATCTTGTAATTTTGTAATACAAATATGTATAATATTTATTGTAAAATAAAATTATATCTTTAATGTAAGAATATAACACTTGGACACCGATTTGCATTTCGTACTTATTTTTTACCTTTACAGCGACTGCTAAACAAATAAAAAATAGACTAAATACGTAATGGATCTTGAATTCAATTCCAAGAAATAATACTCCTCCTTTTTGAATTCGGTAAAAAAAACTAATGTTCAGTAAAATAAAAATAATATCCTACATATACCCGACTATGAATTAATTACTTTCCTGCATACTGTCGGGCTGTCGATGTAAAAATAAACCAAGTAGTCGCTATCGCGCTATTTCAAAAGTTCCCATTCATGTCGAGTGTCCGTCCAACTAAGTTGGATGCTCTTCCGAGTTCGATCAAATTCGTGGATTCTGCTTCATTTTGCTAACTTTTTTGAAACGTTTAGCAACCAATTTGCTTAGAGCTTCCCTTCTCCCTGTACCGAGTGTCAATGTGAACATTTCGGGGGTTTAGTGTAGAGTGGAAAGGTCAAGTTCGGTTGGTTATATTCACCTATCTCGGTGGTGTTGTAGTACAATGTGTATAAATAGGCAATCCCGATTGCGATCACGTAGCTCTAACGAGGCGTCGCGACGGTGCTGGTAGTTGCGATCGATCCGGCGGTGATGGGATCTACTGACGGGTTCCGTGCACTGTCAGTTTGGAAGTACGACTGTCGACTGATAACTCGTAGTTATGGCTTGAACTTTCCGGAATCGGTTCGCTTGGTTTATGATTGAATTTCGTGTCTATACGTAGTCGGGTTTGGAATTTAAGTATACAAAGCTGCTTGTTAATAACTGTTCCGTATTTTCCGATGAATCAATGGTTATTGGATTATTGGATAGAAAGTATAAATTTTCTGTCCCAACTTCAATATTGTGAAATATTTGTTGGATGGACATGTTGTTCACCTCTACTTCATGTTAGCATTAGGATTGTTAAAATTATGTATATTTTTATATTTAGTTAGTTTATCCTGATGACAAAATATATTTACCTATATAGAAAATTATAATTGTGGCAAGCATGTATTCATTTATTATGCTTTCATACGTACCTACGTATTTGTTTTTAAATTTATTACTCGCTAATTGAAGTAATAAATATTGGTAATATATTGTCTCTGGGAAAAGTGTATGTACATTTTTGATAAGAAGATATTAGTTGAAATAAACTTTTCCTTTTGATTTCCACGTACAGTCGATTTCTGTAATATTTTCATACAAATTCACGGATCAGTTAGTTCAGCTGATCGTTTCACAAAGCTATTTACGATGACAGTTTTAAATTGAACACTATCGGCTCTCACTAAATCAGCGATACATCGGACCTAACCGGACATTTATTTCGTATCCCGGATGAAAAGATATCCCGTTGGATATCATAGCCCGTACATATAACACTGACAGAAAATTTTGATGAAACGATTTATTTTACTTAGTTTCAAACGTATTACAATATGTATAGAATGTATGACGTTATGCTACTACATTAAAATTAATAACGACCTTCCGGATAGAACATAAAATCTATATTAATATTATAAAGCAGTAGAGTTTGGTTGAACGCGCTAATCTCGGGAACTACTGGTTCGAATTAAAAAATATTTTTGTGTCGAATAGAAAATTTATCGTGGAAGGTTTTAGGCTATATAACAAGAAATGATAACGTAATGACGTTATCATTTCTTGTTTTTTAATAGATTGTTTTCTAATAAACGCAGGTGAAACTAGTGGCACAGCTAGTTCTGTGTATGTATATGTAATCAAAAGTTATTTATATAGGGTGTGGTGACGACACTAAATAGTTGACATCTTTAAATGGAGAAAAATATCGAAATTAAAAGTAGCATAGACTGGCCAGTTACATAAGCTACATCCAGTAAAGTTTCATATAAATCGGACCAGTGGTTCTTGCATGATACTCAAATGGTCGTTTGCGAAGAATTCTTTAAAACTTCAAGACGGACAGACTGATTAATAGACAGATTCACCTTAGCACGAGTTTATTATGCTTTCTAGAAACAAGCAATGTTTGGAAAAAACGTAAACGGTGATTGTATAGAGGAAACGTAAAGACGTAAAAATATATATACATATATTTTTTAGACGTTAGTTATAGATATAGCTAAAAGAACATGATAACCCGATACAACAACACAATTTATATTCAAAAAGTCAAATACAGTTCAAAACTTTCATCATACACACGAACCCCGCATAATCCAGGATAACGCACGTAAATCCTATATTAATTCTAATATAGACCGGGTTTGCTTTTAAAGTTGCTATACGTTCAGTATTTTAGAGGTGGTTCGATAAATCAAATACTTGTAATGAAACGTCGGAGCTCAGCCGCGGTACGCGTTATGCTCTACTGCGCTAGGGTTGGCACAAAATAAAAAAATATTCCATTTAATAATTTGAAAGTAGCAGAATATTGCTTAATTGAATTTAAAACTATTTGTGTTTAAAAATAACTTATATGTTAAAAAACAATATGTCAAGTTATATAAATATTTCATTTTGTGCCAACCCTAGGTATGTTGTAGTTGTATATCTTTTATGTACAGAATTTACAGACGCTTCGCCAAGTTGCAAAGAACGAAAGTAAAGATGCTATTTTGCCACCTTTAAAAGTCTGTTAACCTGATGGCATCACTACACATTTCTACTTGTATCGTTAAACCCTACTTTGGTTTCAAGGGAGATACAGTTACTCGATGCATTCTAACTTAGTCCTCAAGAGCAGCAACGCGTCTACAACCGACTTCAGTTGATAAAAGATGCCCATAGACGGCTGTGACCACTTTGCATCAATTGGAGTGCTGGTATTAAATAATAGGCTAAGTAACGCAGAGTTCACTTAATAATAGATAAATAAATAACGCTTTCTACACTCATAGCCCTACACTAGGATTTCCTCCTGTGTCGTGGGTGACATGGACACACACAAAGACGAACACACAAACACCCAGACCCAGAACAGAAATCCAAATTCATTATTCAGATGTCCGCGTGACAGACCGGTACTGTGACCGCTCCGCCACGCGGGTCGACATTGAATATTTTGCGTTTACCGACTCTGTAGATAGCAAATTAGTTACGTTTAGTTTGTTGGTTAGCAACGGGTTTAAAAAGAAAATGAACGAGCAGTAACAAGTTGGTAATCACCTAACGAACATCCACGCCCCAAAGTTGGTAAGACTTAAATCGTTTACCTCAGAAGTAGTTACCCCGTTTAGTGCTTATTCACACGTAACATTACACTAAAACCCCGCTAAAATTACTGCGTGGGTGGTAAGTTTGTTTTAATTGTATATTTTTACTTACATGCACAAAGCATATTGCGATTGAAACGTGTGATTAATATTTCGAATCGAATAATTCGAACTCACGAATTATTCGCTTCAAAATGTTAATGCATTCTATTAACTATTTACAATAGTTATAATAAATAAGAATTAAAAATAAATAAAAAATAAACTATAAATAAAACAAAGAGTCCAAATCGCTATCTTTTGGAAGGGTACCAAGGAGGCTGGCCACATTTCCCCTTTGGATAGCTAAGCTAATCCTTTGGCCAAAATATGAACTAGCCCCCGGATCCCCGGAAATACCAACCAGACGCGAATACAGTTCTTTGTAGAACCGCCGAGCTTCTGGCCCCCACGGACCCAATGTTTCCACTGCAAAGGGCACAAATATGTAATCCTCCCCTAGGGTTGCATATTTGCGCCGCTTTGCAGATTCGGCTACGTCGGCCCCAGCGCGAGCATGCATCGAGGTCCCTGTAATGTGAGATTGAGCCAGTGTATGGACACAAGTCGCGTCCCACACCAGCGACCTCCCTTGTATCCAAGGAGTGTCATGCCATCAAGCGTCCTGCCATCGTCACGTGCTAAACCGTTCGGCTCCAAAGTAGCTGGCACGTTGACGGAGACAAGAGCCCTGCGGATAACATTGATGCATGCATGGCGAGATAAGCGACCAGCGCGATGGCGACAAGATGAAAAAAGACAGCGATAAGGCTCATTTATTTTAAAACCTAAACGTAAACAAACAGCGATTGAAAATGAAAAAATATCTAAAAATAGACCTAAATTAAAAGAAGGTAAAGCTTGAAGCCAAAAACCAGATTCTCTTTCAGAGGCAGCTAAGAGGCGAGCCCGTTCTGTAACGTCTGAAGACGAGTCTAATAGACATTTATGTCTTTCTATACAGATGGGCTCGTCCCAGAGTCTCTGAATATTTTGCAACTGTGGTAAATTTTGATTTGGGCAAGCCAATGACCAAGTATGTTTAGCTTCATTCGAGTATGCTACCTCATGATTAATAAACCATTTATTAATTTTATTTTTAAAGTGAATATATTATAACTAAATATTCTGTGAATGTTTCAGGCGTCTACTTGTTGCCGTTATTAATATCGAGCAAAAAAACACGTTTGATTTATGGGAACTGCCTTGAAAATGTAGTTTATTTTGTTTTTAGTATTGGTTGTTATAGCGGCAACAAAAATGCACTATCTGTGAAAATTTTAACTATATTGTCTAGCTATCGCGGTAAATAAGATCTAGCCTGGTGTCAGACAGACGAACAGTTGGGCAGACGGAAATACAGACAGACAAACGAACAATCTGACAGACGGTGAGAGGGACAGCATATAATTGTGCAATTTTAATTTCCGCTAGCTTTATATTTTCAAATTTGGTCATTCGCACACATTTATATATACCCTTCTTATATCACCACATTTTGTAGTAAAGCATACTTCAGCATTTTTTAAGACTTATGTAGTAAACGAGCATGAAGTTCATTTTTTATCAGATTGAAGTAGCAACCGAGCATGCAGTCCACCTGACAGTAAGTGGTTACTTGCGCCCGTGGACAATTGGATATCTTATATTCACTTTCTACATCAACTTCATATAGCACATGGTATGTATCTGAAGTCGATCACAGGCGCGTTACTACTCCCGATGACTGAGATGGTTGCCTCATATGTAAGTGATTCCAACCAAACCCTTCCAACGAAACGCAAAATCTTCATTGATGGTACCTCGCCACAGCTTCGCAAAGGCATTCCATGTGAATTGAATCCTACCTGAGATTGGCCATAAAAGCTAACCTTGAGAGCTCGGTTGTTATGTATATCTGTGTATATAACACTAGCCGTGCCACGCGGTTTCACCCGTTACTACATAAGAAAGAACAAACAAATATATATTATGTTACTAGCTGTGCCACGCAGTTTCACCTGCGTTTATAAAAGAAAAATCTATTAAAAACAAACAATCATAGCGTGATGTTATATAGCCTAAAGCCTTCCACGATAAATTTATTATTCAAGATAAAAATAATTTTAATTCGAAACAGTACTTCCTGGGATTAGCGCGTTCAACCAAACAAACTCTACTGCTTTATAATATTAGTATAGATAGTATAGATATGGCCCATAGCCTTTCTTAATAAATGTACTACTCAAATCACAAAGATTTTTTTAAATTCGAACCAATATTCCTGAGATTAGCGCGTTCAACCAAATAAACTCTAATCTTAATAGATTTGATCAAACGATACTACCAATTACTACCGCTGTTATAACCCGAAGGCAAAAAAACATTTGCTTTGCCACAATCCCATTGAGCTGCAAGAATTAGCTTTGAGCGTATAAACAAATGTAAGCATCTAATCCTATACGAATATTTTACCAGGTGGTAGAACCAATGTAGTTCGACCGGGAAAGTAACATGGCCACACCTGTTTCTAGCGTGGCGCAGTTCTTGCGTTTCGGTGGAAGGGTGTGGTTGCCGGCTCTCTTTTATATGAGGCGGTCCGCCCAGTCCGCGCGAGGCATCTGTGGTCGACTACAGATAGAACCCCTGTTCTATATGGAGTTGCTTACAAATATCTATATGGAGTTGCTTACAAATATCCATCCATCCATCTACTTCATATTTATAAAAAAAAGTTTGCTGAAATATTTTTTCTAATATTCGTTCAACGCTAACTTCAGCGTCATACGTACATCGGTGGTATCTTCGCAGTTGAAGCAATAACATTTCTACGACCTTTACTCTACTTAATATAAAATAACCTGTTGATCCTTATTAAACTGGAAGCGAACTAAACTCAAACCCAAAACGTTAACGTTACCTGGTCCTTAGGTCTAGCCGAGACGGCGAAGACGATGGCACAGAATAAAATGGCGTAGAACATTTTCCTTTGGTTTTGTACTGCACGCCGTTTAACTAGAACGTTTTTCACACAGAGCCTGAACAAAACAATGGTCTAATGAAACATCACTGCCACTTTTATATCCACAATATTCCATAAATCTATTTAACCTACGGTTTTTTTTTTAATTTAATAATAAAAATAATTATAGCTATAATATTTGATGTTTAGAATATCTACATAATTATTGAGATTTATTAATAAGCATAAAAGAAAATTTGGTTAAAACTTACTTAATAACATTCCTTATTAATGTAACTATTTTACATATAATAATGTTCAAGGTGTGTAATTGTTATAAACTTGTGGTTTATGTTTAAACGTACAAAAAATCGTACGGCACAATATATGAGTATTTAATATTTGTGTAATTTATTTTACGTCATTATTCATTTGTAAATAGCATAATTAATAAGTATCAAACGCTACCGTGTGTACTTTAAGGGAAAGAGGCAGACACTTATATCAAGCATTTTAACGCAGTCCTTAAGGATTGGTTTAACCTCCGACCACTTGGAGGACGACCGTCAGCTCCTCAGTGAACGACGCTAGAAGTCCGAACCACCCACTAAACAGTGGGAATGGTATGTATCTTTTGCATTTGTACATTATATTACAATGTTTTCATTAAAATTGTATTATTATGCATAAATGTTAAGAATCCGGGAGGTATTCAATCTCCTTGAGAATTAAAGATGGTGTCCCTCGAGAACCGAACATCCTTGCCCAACCGCCCTTATGTCGACTTAGCCGTAGCATATGAGAGACCGGTAGGTGACACGTCCCGAGATAAATAGTCCTTAAGGGTAGCAACACTCTGTGATTCTCATTAAATCCGATATAAAATTATAGCTTAAATGTTCTTGTAGTATTTAAAAATAAAAAATAAATATTAGATTACAATGCAACCTCAATATAACAAATCGAAAGGGAACAAGTAAATATTCGTTATAATTATCACGAAATTCGTTAAACTGAGGTTTGTTATATTAATGTAAGGTTGGTCAAAAAATTGTTATAAAGCGGTAAAAAAACATTCACATATCTTATGTTTAATAAAATTATTTAAATTGTAGACAATGTGTTCGCGGGCATCTCGAACTTACTGGTTATGTCTAAATTTTTCGTCGTAGGATTTTTGTCAGCATAGTTAATGATGTTTCGCTTTTCTGCGACTGATAAGGAACACCCAGAATCTTCAACAACAGTGACGAGCAGCACTGTTTACATTACTTTCCATCAAACGACTTTGATTGTTTGACAATAAACTAGTAACATCGTTAAAAACGATAATACAAAAACCCGACTGCTTGAAACGAAATTTTTGCTTATAACAATATATATTTCATTTAACGCTTACATGAGTTTTTGTCAAAATAGTCAAGAATAAAAAGAAAAAAAAACATTATTTTAAAGTAAAAATAATACTACTTGAGATAAAAAACACTGATTTATCTGATTGTCACAGTTATTTAAATTGATGCCTTTAAAATCGTAATATTATTCACTTTTATTCACATTATTCATATGATTCACTTCGGCCAGAAATTAACCTTCGGTCGGATACTAAAAATTATATAGCCTATGCCACTCTGCAAACTGAGACGATTTTAATGATATGTCATACGTCACATTCTGACGGGCTGTGGTGATACATACGTACATATATACGTTCAAAACATATTACCTTTCTTCTGACGCAATCAGGTAAAAAGGATATGACTTCATTTTAGAAGACATGACGAAAGACTCAGTATTCGAATCCTTTATTCACCGGTCCTTATTATTATAATTATTTTATTACCAAAGGCACTTAGTCCTAAGGTTTGAGGTGAGGTTATATGTCAAGTACCTATATTTGCAATTCAAATAATGTTCGAACCCATACTAAAAAACATTATCCTCCTTGTGACGCAGTCGGTAACAAATGTTTTTGGAATGCTTTTAGACATTTGCAAGATTTTTTATCAGATTACTATGTCCTTATAATAATGTTGTGCAAACCTTTAATTTAAAGGAATGAAGTGTTGCCAAGGCTTTAACAAAATATCGTTACATCATATCTTATTATACCGCAATATTTTTTATAAATAATTAATATAATACATAATACCATAATTGCACATTTTAATAAGTATTGATAATAGTAAAACTTGCATTTAATTAAATCACGTATATTTATTTACCTATAAAATGTTTTTGCTGCTTAGAATTGTAAAGGTATCTAATTAATTTAAATGTTAGTATAATATTACATTATTTTTAAGAAATATGACGGTAATCAAATTAAACCAATTATTTTATCTGTAGTTCATTATTTGATGGTACCTATAATTATATTATTATTTTATTTAATAATTATACATGGTTGGTATAAATGCGCGTGCGTTCACGTTTAAAATACAATACACCAGATGGTAAGCAAAAGATTTGACTACATGTATTTTTGTATTTTGGTTAATTTTGAAATTATAATGATAAAATGTAGAAGAACGAAGGTAACATAGCACTCAGAATTAGTAAGCTGAAGTTGCAATGAGTAGGCCACATTGTTCGTAGGGTAGACAACCGAATAGAAGAGTCTTCAAATAGAAACCACGTAGAAGACGGCAGACAACCGCTGGTTTCAGATGGCACAGTACCGGTTGAAGTGGCGCAGTTTAAGAGAGGCCTATGTCCAGCAGTGGGTTTACAAGGGCTAATGGATGGATTTTGGTTAATAATAGTCTGCGTTAATCGCAAAGAAACACGATATGAAAAAATGTGACGACTTTTGGACCATTCAATTCAGTTTTATCAGTCAAGTACTAAAAATTCTCCTCTCAATCACCCACGAGCGCATTAGAGTAAAATGTGATGTACTTGGTGATAACCAAATTAGTTTCTGATCTGGGGTAGGCAAAAGAGAGGTACTATGTGCCGTACAGGATTTGGTCCAAATATGCAGAGACATGTAGCAGGACTTTTTCCTAATCTTGAACGAGTAAAGGGCTTTCGATTGGGTGTTGCGTGATCGAATGCTGGATCAGTTAAAAGAAGTTGGTGTCGACGATAATGATATTAGAATTATTCAAATTTTAATACGACCCTATAATTTCATCGATAGGCTATTATGATACCTAATCAATGTCGTGTCACTATCTAAAATGTAATATCTAATACAATACGTACTATCTGGGGAAATCACAAAACATTATAATTGTTTTTAACTAATCTTAATTAGGTTTTACCAACCTACTACTTAAAAATTGAATAAAATTCATTTAATGCGTATTAAACAAGTAAAAGTTACTACCATTAAGCACCAAATCCTGCCGATTCTGAAGACAACTTGTATTCAATTCCAAAAACAAAATTTAGGGAGAGTCGACATTCTAGCTTCGGAGCATCGTTTTTTTCCTGATATTAAAACAAATCGGGTCTTTCCACGAGGTGGGGCAATTGTTTAATATTTTAAATCTTAAAGTAAATAGGACCGTATACTGGTAATGACTGAAATTAATTTATTATTGTTACTGGTCCTACTCAAATCAGTATAATTAAAAAATAGTTTGGGAAATCCAAAAGAGCACGTCTCATAACGTTCAGTCATTAAAAAAATAGAAATTTGGTAAAATATTTGGTTGACCTAAACTTATCATTGTAGCTCCTTAAATTATATTCTTGAAACCAATTAAGGAGGATAAGTAACGAAAGCAATCCTGTCATTAAAATTATTTTCCCTGTACCTAGCTTTATGTTGCTAGTGTACTAAATATTTGATAATAGATGGAACCACGCATCTACATAGAAAATGTAATCATTCGAATACAAAGGTAATAAAATATTTTAACATTATTTTAAATATAACATTAACTATCAAGCTATAATATGATAATATATAAAATAAAACAAACAGAAACACATTAAATATATTATTATTCTATAAATCTTACAATAAACAAATTTTCAAAAATGTTGTCAATTCAACGACATATCTGACATTGATTTCCATTTTTTCCGACTATAATGGAATTGAATTTTTATTTTTTATATGAAATTTTATTTTCTATTATTCATAACTGAAAAATATTAAATAAGACCGTGATTTTAAATAGCTATTCAATCCAAAGAATTCTGAAGCGAATGAAAAAGAAATTATCCTCGCTGCCCTCGCCCGCTCCGCTTCCCTCTTGCGTGCTATCACCTCCTCGCAGAATGGAAGTGAAGTAGGTTGCGGCACAGGTTGCGTACCGAGCATGTCGTAATAAATTTAACCAACCCACTCATTAATATCCCTTTGGCGACAGATTGCAGTGTAATAAGAAACTGAAAAAAATCTTAAATAGTGCAAAATACCGAACTCAAAAGTATATAATTTGACCAGGTAAACAAGCTATATACATACAAAATTTCATGCAAATCAGACCAGTTGTTTTTGGGGGATTAAGTAACAAACAGACACAAACAATTTCATTTTTATACACTGGTATAGATAGATAGATTTATAACCTAATAAAACTTATGTATTTTTTGTAAAACTATATAAGGAGCAGATCCAACATTTCCTAAAAATATCATAATTGATATATTTTTGATTATTTCAATAAGGAGCGGCCTGCGTTCTATTCAACTTTAAATAAATTTGCACTTAACAGACAGAATAAAAAAATACAGCTGTCTCGGGACACCTGGCAGACGTGAAACATCGTGTTCGTGCAAGTAATATTATGTATAAAAAAGAAGATTGCGACAGGAACTAAATATAAAGCAAAATGAAAATAACGCCATCTACGAAAGTACCCCGCACTAATTCAAACTAATACCGCAGCCCGCTTAGTTTTGTTCGATACTTAATAGTTCCGACAATGTATAGACATGTGACGTCAATAAAAGACATATTTGATCTACATTTCTTTTTAATCTACCCATACATAAGATAAAAATGCTCAAATGGAAAATACTACAGGTGCGTTTTCGTTAAGGCACATACTCATTGCGTAGGTCGTTTCGAGGGGTGTTTCTTTAGTTATCTTATTGCATTCAGTGAGAGCGTCTGCAAATTGTTTGGACAGCGGATTATCTCCAAGCAAATACAACATTCTGCTGATGTTGAAGTGACCTTCCACGTCTGTGAAGTTTCCTTTCGTGCTAAAACAATATGCGAATTTTTTGCTAGTTTCGTTTTCGGTCATTGTTCCATCTAGAAGTTTTTTAAATATATCCTCCTCAGCATTCGTCTCCTCAATACATGGAACAGCCAATTTTTGTGCTTTTACGAGAACTTCAGGCGTTAGATGGTGGACTTTCTGTAAAAAAATAGTAGCATCTATTTAGCGGAAACGTCAAATATAATTATGTAGTCGATTCGATGACCCGTGTCACAGAGGTTTCGACGCTTGGACACACAGACATTTAAATGATATGTTTACAATTTGTTTCTAGACCAGCGTACTTTTCACTCGCCTTTATGTATATACAGCTATTGACACAGAAAGTACTAGTGCGGGCGTTATGGTAGAAGCATCAGCAAGCGTGACATGGTAGCAAATGCTATTTTCGCTTAGGAATATTTATAACCAACCGCGTTAAGGGTCGCCTTTGAGGTCAGATGTCAGATATATTTTGAAGACTTTTCCCTGAACTTAAAAAAATGCTTGTAATAATAAATACATATCCTGGATAAACATTACGTTACCAGATCAGATTTTAGATAGTTCACATTTTGGTGAGCAGACCCACTATCTATGCTGGAGTAAAATTGTAATAAAATATAAGCTTTCTGCCCTCAAAGCCCTACACATACATATGTGTACTCGGTATCGCGGACGCCATACACTAGAAGATAAGTATACAATGATCCGGACCTAAAACCGAAGCCCAGTGTTTGTTTTAGATGTGTGTTTTGTCAGGGTTCGATCCAGAGTCCTTTACGTAGCCGGCCATTTAAACTGGCCATTGCGGCATCGGGTGTCGTCATGATGAAGGCCTTCCCGGTTGCTTGGTAGGATCTGATTCAGCGATTTTTGGGCGCGAATAATTTTATTATTGTAATACACTTGTATGGTCTCACCTGATCTTTAGGTCTAGCTGATACAAAAGTAAGCGCAGCAAACAAAACTATTTTACGAAAATATTTTATAAAATACATTTTTCTTGAAATTAAAAATGTTAAAAGCAACAGTTTTGAAGACTTAAATATACTAACAATGTAGACTTACTTGAACCCTAACATAATTTCTTTATATATATATGCACATAGTGAAGGTCTTTATAATATTATTTAATAGTCATTAGTTTAAACAGTCAACATTGTCAAATTAACTAAATAGATACTAAAATGTAATGATGCACTAAACTGAATATTTATTTAAGTTAAGAAGA
>DWNE01001651.1:0-21217 GCA_018249875.1 Cecropterus toxeus | reverse complement strand
ATTTTATTTATAATAGTTTTGACATTATTGAAACAAAATAAGAGGGTATGCGTTGGAAAAAAATAACTTTTATTTTTTTGGGACACCCTAATATACATATTTATATAACATTGAAACAACGAGCTTGCAGTCCATCTTATGATAAATGTGGTAATTACCGCCCATTTGCAAGTAACGCCAAATAGTGAAGAAATCTTTTTTTCCCTTTCAAAAGATAAGCGATGCCATTGAAGAGTCATTGAGATAGGTGGGATTTTTACCCTCTAAAATTATTCTCTCCTTTGGAAGACAACCAAAATCTCAGAACCCGATGCCCCTGTCTTGCACAGCCTTTGCCAGGTGGTAGAACCAATGTAGTTCGACCGGGTAAGTACCACAGCTACACCTATTTCTAGCATGAAGCAGTTCTTGCGTATCGGTGGAAGGGTGTGGTTGCCGGCTCACTTTTATATAATATAAGGTGACCATCTCAGTACTTGGGAGTAGCAACACGTCTGTGGTCGACTTCATATAGAACCGCTGGTCTATATGAAGTTGCTTACAAATGTTCATGGGCGGCAGTAACCACTTACCATCAGGTGGGCTGCTTACTCGTTTGCTACTTCATATTAATAAAAAAAAACAGCCTCGGGTTTGCAGCCACACATACCGTTGTCCTTCTTAAAGCCACTAACTAGACTTTTCGGACTTTTGGCTCCTGAGACCCTGGAAGCCTCAATCAATGACCCTGAGACTACGGGGACAAATATTGAAGTCTAAACTCATATTTAGCACAGATGTATTGCTACCATTAAGACTTAATATGTAACGCGTCGCCTTGTTACATTTTCCTACTCTCTTTAAAGTAGAACAGCAACGCTTCACCACGGAGGAATCCTTCATTTAAATATACAATTTGCAACACAATATTTTCTTTTGTCTAACATTCAGTCCGAAAAAAATATTTTTTCACAAAATCCGGACACGGTATCAAAGTGCAAATGAAAATAAAAGGAGAGGAAAATTGTCGTCACTAGAAAAATTATTTGTTGTAGTGAGAGCATTGTCCGAAAGGAGGTCAGTGTATTCTTATTTTGTTTTTACTTCACTCCCAACATTTTTATTTGTTAGCATATTTCAGAAGGCACCGTTTTGTATTATAATAATTACTAAAGGGACTTTGGGTTCATGGAAAATTTCAATTAAGCAATATACAATATCACTTAAGCAAATGTTTGACAATTTATTCGTGGTTAGACTTCTAGATAGAATAATATAACCATAACCAGAAACATTATACAGTCAATTTGGGAACGTATGTCTTAAATAACACTTCCTGTCTCCCGTGGATGTCGTAAAAGGTGACAAAGAAACAAAATAGCCGTCTTTCTGTGGTAAACTTGTACTGTGGTTACTCACATGCAAGCCAGGTGCGGTGTCTACTGGCATAAACCCTTATTAGGAAACTACTGTATAAAGACCATGCAATGCTTAACTTTAAAAAGCTAATGGATGGATGGTCTCAATGACAATCCGTGAAAACTACTTAGCCTGTATTTTTTTTATAATATTGAAGTAGCAAACGAGCATGCAGTCGATCTGACAGTAAGTCTCCACTGCCACCCATGGATATCTGTAAGCAACTTCATACAGAACAGGGGTTCTGTCTACATTCAATTTTAAGTGCGTTGGTACTCTTAAGATGGTCGCCTCATATGAAAATGAGCCGGCAACCACACCCTTCCACCGAAACGTAAGAACTGCTTCACGCTAGAAATATGTGGCGGTGGTATCTCCCCGGTCGAATAATCGTTCTACCACCTTTCTTTCCACATTTTTATTGAAATTTGCGTTAAATATTTTCCGTACATGATCACATAAAGTTACGAGTATTTTACTGATTCTTGATCCATTAGTTCTTCTAACGATAGTCGTTATTGAAGAACGTATATCGGCAAAGACCCTAAAAATTTTAAACTTCAATTCATCATAACGTAACCCTTATCATATCCGTTATTCGATAAAACTTTCATGATTCTGATTTCTTCGCCAATTTGCTCCGAATCTACTGGATGGATTAAATTGAAATTTAGTACACATATGAAATTCAAACACAGACATGAGTTGACTTTTTTTGATATTTTTTCTCGCGGTATTTTTTCGGAATATCAAACGAACAAGTTCTGGGATTGTTATTACAAGTTATATACCTTTAATTAATATTTGACATTGAAATAAAAATTTCCTAAGCAGAAGAGTTCGAAAAAATATATGTCAAATATGTATATATAAAGTTTACCAATTTGCACTTGGTCAGTGTATAGCTTAAACCACTTCACTTTGAAAGAGAACCTACTTCCAGCAGCGATATAGTAATGAGAGATTAAAGATGATAAACTCTGTCCTTGAAATATACCTTCTGACTGAGATAACCCTATTCAATCTTGTTTTGAACAATTTGAGCTCATATTTTAAAACATTTAACTCTTTTTTACAAGTAAAAAGGAGGATCTATATCCTTTAGCACAAGCTGAAAGACTTTCACTAGATTTACCTAATATAAATGTATATAAAAAATAACATAAAAACAGTTTAGCGCTTATTTACATGAAGGCCGAACAACTCTGCAAAGGATCGATAACCGATGGGGAAGAAAGATCCCTTGAGTGGCGATCGTGTTTAGGCAAAAGCAACGCAGTACACCCCCGAACAGATGGACTGATGACCTGAAGTAGACAACTGGATTCACAAGGCAGAAGACCGGTGCGCGATGGCACTTACGGGATGCATACCTACGTCCAGCAGCAGACTTTAAAATGTTGATAGTTGATGGGATGGATTTACATGCTGCTTGGCAATTTATTTACGTGTCATTCGGTACACTTTAATTATGAACTGAAAACATTTTAATCTTCCATCCTGTAAAACTCGCGTTACAATTGACACAGCATTTTCCAAACTTTAAATATTTCAATAATCTAAACAAAAATACTGTTATAATTTTGCAAGCAACCAAATAAGCGGATAAGTTGCTAATTACTACTAAGAAACACTTTCATATCTTTGTTATATTTATGTTATATATAGAGGTTTATATGTAATTTGCGTGTGAACAGATAAGATGTTCAACGTATAATTAGTTGGAATATTCACTAATCTTCGGTAAAGTGAGAATATTGAACCATTAGCTAAAATGTACCAAGTTTCTAAAGCCTCTGTACGCAAAGCAAGTTTGTATTGACGAGATAAGTTCAATGACTTGTCGCACTGGCAAAGATAAGCGATAAACTTACCTTCTTCCGTGCCTCATTGACCACAGAGTCATTATGCGTCGCTGCCTCCGAGGCCTAAGTTTGAACGCCTCAGATAAATATGTAGCCGCTACCACAACCTTCATTAGATAGAAATAGATCATGTGTTGGTGTTTCCAAAATCGACCAACAAAGGGTCTACCACCTTCGATTCATAACTCGATTCGATTATTGCCCCTGTCTAACATGGGTCTGGCTTACATTGAGTTCGATTTTATTAAGTCATGTACGTATTACAATTTACGTGTCACTCATAACAATAATCACGAGGGAATTTACTGAGTCGATAAAATACCCATAATATCATCAAAGATGTATAAAATTCTAACAGTGTTAGACTAGAACCTAAATTCATCTCACTCTACTTTCTCCTGTCGTCAGTTTACTACACTATGTAAGTCATTGTAAAAACATATTAAAATGTATCATTATTGAAACTGGGTAGATAATCTCAGTATGTTATGTGAAATCTCACACAAATATTCTTGTCCAATTTTATTGTCATAAGACAAGAAACCGACAATTTAACAATATATGGTAGTAAATAATACTATAATCAGTTTCCTTATAAAGCTCCTTAAAATTTGATGCCATTATCAACTAAGGCACTACACTTTTCCAGTCCGATCTATTCTGGGTTTTCTCCACCACCATTCATCTAGCCACGTAAGTTTTCCCCCCCTTGGTTTCTCCGCCCGTCCGGCTTACCACGTAATGGACGTTTAGGTACTCGGGTTTTACCCATCCTTTCCACATGTCCTGTCTTTCGTAGACGTCCAACTTTTATGGCCTTGATGACATTGGGCTCGTCATACATTTGGTAAAGCTTGTGGTTATAACTATTTCGCATACCCCAAATATCGAGCATTGCACCAAAAATTCGTCTCAGAATCTTCCGTTCAAATACAAAACGGGTTTCCTCCAAATTTTGATGCAGTTTTATGTAATATGCATTGTAATTAAACATAATTATGCTCGCTTGCGATACAACAAGTCCGGGGACGAAGTTTGTATTTACAAGATAAGTTTAGACATTTCAGAGCCAGTGATTATTCGGTATACGTTCTAATTAATCAATTTCAGGGAATTGAAATTGATGTTGAAATTTACCTAGCTATGGTGATCTTGGAAAACTAATTGGTTAAAAGCTAGATTCAATTTTGAGCTTAGCTTGAATCATGGTTGACGTCTTCAGTTCGAGTTTATTACTTGTCCTTAAAACAATAATTGTTTTTAACCCCCGAAGCAAAAAAGAAGGGTTTTATAAGTTTAACTGGTCTGTCTGTCTGTTTATCTGTGTTTCTGTCTGTGGAAACGTAGCTCCTAAACGGGTGAACCGATATGGATAGCGGCAAAAAGAAATTCAAAAACCGCATATCGTGAATACCCGTAATATATTAAAATGTATCAATTCCGCGATAATATCAGCTTAAAATCATATGTTGCTAAGTGGCCACAGTTACCCGTAGATTCTCATCAACACCAAAAATCGGACCAAGTACGAGTCGGCGCTCACATGAAGGGTTCCATATCACTATGCATAAAAAAACGGCAAAAAGGATATTTCTTTTATTCTGATGTTATTATTTTTTTGTTATAACGACAACAGAAATACATCATATCTAAAAATTTCAACTGTCGAACTATTACGGTTCATTACAGCCTGGTGACAGACAGACGGATAGTGTAAACTTAGTACTAGGCTACTGTTTTAACCCTTTAGGCATGGAACCCTAAAAGGATTGAAAGCAAGATTACCACAGATAACAATAACTGATGACTAAATTAAGAGTTCTTTTTTATCCGTCTCTGTCATACTATACTTTAAAAACCGGAACACGTAACAAAGAAAACCGTAATTAAGTGTAAGCATTTTACGGTAACGTATATGAGACTTACCTGAATATGAGGCGACCATATTAGTCCTCAGGAGTAGCAACGCATCTGTGATCGACTTTAGATAGAACCCCTGTTCTATATGAAGTTGCTTACCGATGGCCATGGGCGGCAGTTACCACTTACCATCAGGTGGTCTGCATGCTCGTTTGCTACTTCAATCTGATAAAAAAAAAAAACGTAACATCAAAAATACACAGTAAATTTAGATAGCAACTGTCGATTCTCGAATAAAACAACCAGTCTAATTTGCGTTTCGTAAATCCGTTTTAATTATCCCTCGGCTCATTAATTACAGCCAGATTGAGCCCGAGTCGCAGCGCATTAGAAATGTAAAATAGTGAACGAAATGAGTTTTCGGATTCCGTAGCTCATTAGGGACTTGTATCACTGTAGCTAAGTAAAGCGAGTATAATAATAATATAACAATAATGATAACACAATATTCCTATTATATATATTCCTATTATATAGCGACACGGTTAGTGGAGCGGTCACCATATTCATCTAACACAGTAGGATCCGGATTCGATCCCCGGCAAGACATACATCCGAATAATTTTAATTGCTCTTCTGGATTTGAGTGTCTACGTATTCGTCTTTATACGTAACCATGGCACCTACGACACAGGAGAAAATCCAAGCGTTGGGCCATGAGCGTAGAAAGAGCTATATGTTTATTTATTTTATTTTATACAAATTATTTTAAGTGCGGACTTCACTCTCACCAAGACACTCACTCTAACACTGCAAGACAGAATTAATGTATCTACGTGCTCCAATATACACGACACAAACACGCACGAACACTGAACACATCAAACACGCTAGTCACACACTGCAATCACACTAACACACATGAATCTGGTTACCTGGCGTTAGGACGTACCTCTTTCGTTTAAATCCGACATAGAGACTAATAAACACCTTTGGATATATGAAATAATGGAAGTTATAAAAACGACGTAGTTGTGGTCCCAAGCACCCAAACCCACAGCAATATTTTTTGTGATACCGTTTTAACACTAAAACCTGGAAATCACACTGGCTTGAAAATAGCTTTGCTACGCAGGTCGCTGTGAGAAAGAAATGATATTTCATGGTGGACGAAGCTATATATAGCGTATAGCGTATCCTGGTGCGGTGGAACAAGTCGATTAATAAGTCTAAGGGCTTTAGATTTTATTGAAATCTGCTAGCTACTATTGTTGGAGAATTAATTTAGTGGTGGAAACGGAATTACCAAGTTATTGTTTTGAATATACCTTATCATCCAAAGGGTGAGAGTAAGGTTTTCTGTCGTTGTTCTGTTGCGTAAGAAGAGAATAAAGTCTTGATAACGGCTGATGTCAACCGTTGGAGTATTTCTTTTGGATTTTGTTTTTTATTAATTTGAAGTTTTTAAATTGCAGATCACCTGATAGGAGATAGTTACTGTCGTCTATGGACTTGTGTAAGATGTAGATTTTTGAAATAGAAATTTGTTAATGATCTACGATCGTTTTTAGAATATCAAATAGTCTACATTTCTAGTTATTGTAACATACATTAAAAACTTCTCGGCCTCTATTAAATTGCAATTCGAAAAAGTAGAGAGTAAAGTCCTCTACGTTTTAAAGTTTTTATCCTGAGGCAAAAATAAAATTGAAGCCTTAGTCTTGAGTTAGTGTTAATTGGATTTTCTGTAAAAGCACTGCAGAATTGTAATGCAAAACCTTATTCGCTAAAGCGGCAAAATATCGGGTAAAAAGTGACTTGAAGACAATATCTTTTTGAGATTTTTGAATTATAAAATTGAGCATGCAAATTACATTGCATATTTTAATACAATTGAAGCAGCCACCGAACAGTCTTGATATTAAGTGGTCACTAAATCTGTAACTACGAGTAACTTCATAAAAAATAACGGCTATATGTTATTACAATTATGGTACCTCCCGAGGACTACGTTCGTCATTCCTGTTCTTTGTAATTCATAAATCTCTTAATGAATATTATTAGTAAAATTTAAAGCAATACTTACACCTCCTTAAATTATTATGAAAGACTTACAAATTATTTAGCATATTTTTCATAATAGTGCCCGTACCTTTTGATATACGTTGCTGACATGTTAACTACTAACAATAGAGCGGACTGAAATTACATTCAAGTACTAAAAGCATTCCATCTAGATGTTATATAGTCATTGCTGCCCTAGGACATCTGTTACCAACTCTACATATCTATACTTCTTCTATTTTGAATCGACCACATTGCGTTGCCATACCTGAAGACTAACATCGTCTCTTGCCACTGCAGTTCATGTAAATCTCGTGATCGACTATAAATATTATTTGTATCTGAGAGACAATATAATGACGCTTAAAAAAACTATAAAATATCTTGTATATTTAAAAAACATTCATAGATACAATAGCCTTTCCTCGATATACGTTGCTGACATGTCAACCGCCAACAATAGAGCGGACTGACATGTCGCTGGACGCCGCACTAAATGTTATTAAACATTCCATCAGAACCCTCGGGATTCCATCGCGAACAGACAGTAGATAGGATCGATGTTTTTTTTCTAAACATTGATTGTTTTTTAAGAAAAGACATTCCTATTTATTACATTTATATTCAAATGTATGATTAAAATTATATTCTGTTAGTATTATTTAGATCTTGTTTATAGTTTAGCTATTGGTCGTCTTGTTTTGAATTACGAAATGTCTTTACGGTTTTGACAAATGAGGTGGGAAAATTTTCGGAAAATAAATAATTGTACAGTTAATAATTAAATGATTTAGGTGGACACATTGACACTATTTAATTAGTGATCGGTATACTAGGTCTCATACTATCTCATCCGGGATCTCATACTATGTAGTTCCAGGATTAGAATAGGGCTGCAGTATCCCTGGCCTATCGTAAGAAGCGACTAAAAGGGGGTTCCAAGATCGCGGGCGGCAAGAGTGGGAGCTCGAACCATCCAGCCAAGCGACCCTGGGAAGAATGACGGTATGTGTGATCGCATACCATTGTAAAGACCACATGGTGCGGTGGGCCCAACTGCTCACTAGAGTAAAGCCCGATGGAACAACGCGCTCAGTGGACTTCGGTTGCGTTCCTTTGACGATCCTAGAGCCCTCTTCGTAGCGCCGAGGCTGACCACCGGAGGGTTTCAATGCGGTAGAAATCCCACATAACCTGGCGTCGCTCCCATGGCGTCAGTACCTTTTGAAGATTTCCCCTTAAGAACAAAAAAAAAGGTCTCACACTATCTATGTGCCAAATTACAGCGAAATCTGAAAAATAGCTTTTGTGTGAAAGAGTAAGAAACATAGACATCCTCACAAACTATTCTTATAATATTAATAAGATTGGTAAAGTAGATTGTCATAGATTGTTCACGATGTCCGGTCTGTTGCTTTTAGAATGTCTTTGCGTACAATCACCTTTCCCCTCGGTATACGTAGCAGACTTGTCAACCGCTAACAATAGAGCCGGCTGACATGTCGCCGGACATTGCGCTACGTTATTAATTTTCTATCAAACCCTTAGAGTTTCCCTTGCGTACATTTCAGAGAATTCCGTAGCGTATTATCAAATTTCATTGGAAACTTTATTTCAATTTAATTAAATTTATCTTACGAATATTTTAAATGTGAAATTGTGAGAATGTACGTTTGTTTGTTACTCTTTCACTCAAAAACTACTTCTGAAATTTGACGCACAGATAGTTTATAACCGGAATTAATACATGGAAAACGCATTGTAGTAGAAAACATAACAGAAGCGTAGTCAACGGAACAGTCTATTCCTAAATATACTATTCAGACAAGCATACTTACTACGTTATAGCTTAGGGTATAGATAAGAAAATAAAAAATGCTTTTTTTTGTTGTCAAATAACGTTTAATTTAAATAAGAAAATACTAATAAACATATTCGATATGAGATAACTGTTCTTTGAGATAACTGTTTATTATGCTATAACAAAGCAAAGGAAACCTTATTCTCTAAAACAAATGAATTAAAATATATAAAAATATTGAATGACTTGAATGACAAATGTTTTCAAAAACAGAAATTTAACAATACTGTGTTATATTTTTACAACTAACAACACCTTTATCACACCTTTATATCTAAGTAATTACCTAGAAAAATTTAAGCGATGTTACACTATATAGAAATGTTATTCCGAGAAATACATCTACAGAACATTTCTTACACATCTCTAATGACCAATGAAGCTACTGAAGGAAGGTTTGCGATCATTAGCCGTCATTAACTGCACATCGGGGAAAGGAAAAGAAAAATAAATTATTTTTTCAACTTTCCTAATGACGCCGAGGGAAGTTTACAAAAAGAGAACGACGCAGAATCACAACTAGTTCAGAAAAAGTAATTTGTACTTAGCTAGATTCCTATTTTTAAGCTAAGGTAATTAGTAAGGTAATTTGTACCATTAAAGAAACATAAACGTCTATTAATATAAATAAATGAAATATTACGTTATAATCCTTTAGTTATGTAAACATATAAGAAATAATAATTAAAAAAAAACAGCATAGCAAAAAAAATAAGGCAGTTGTTCTTAACATTCTTCCTGTAAATAGCTTTATACTTTTTTATATTCCAAACTATAATGCGAGCCTAGAAAATAGGAACTATTATAAAATTTTATCATATAAAATAAATTGTTTATCAATATGATATAATATTATAACAGATTTTAGTATCATCAACAAACGATAAATCATAACAGATATTAAATGTGCAGGGTTTTCTTAAGGAAATTGAGGTAATGAATAGACTTGGGGAAACAGAAACAATTGTACAATATCCTGAATATAACCATGTTTGTAATATAACCACGAAGGGGCGCCCTTGTTGTATCCATGATGGGGGAGATAATAACGAAGATGACCGACCCTTTCTTACTATGCCAGATTGTAGGTAAATACCGCTTATAGTAAAAGTATACATACATCATATAGTACCGAAACAAGTAACCAAAAAGAGTCCTACTTTTTTGAGCGCGATGCACCTTTAGGGCCCTTCCCAGTGAGCATTTGCGCTCACTGTGCCTTCAGATGCTACGACGGTATGCAAGCACACATGCTGCGATCTTTCCCAGGGTCACTCTCCGGAAGCCCCCTTTTAGTCGCCTCTTACGACAGGCAGGGGAACGTTACGTAGCCCTATTTTGGTCCCGGAACTAAAGGGACAAAATATCCTACTGATAGTTATATCATTTGTTAACAATAATTATTCCCTTTAATATGTAGGTAATAGAACCTTCTGTGGTTCGACTCCGAAAGCACCACCGCCACACCTACTTCTGCGTAATGACAGCAGTGTTAAGCGTGGCTGTGTTCTATTCTGAAGGATGTACGTGTAGTAAAGGAAACTTACTATTCCTCAGGGTAGCAACGAATCTGTAGGCAACCGCAGTTAGGACTCTGATTTTATCTGAGGTTGATTAAAGGTGTCTATGGGCGGCAGTTACCACTTACCATCAGGTGGACTGTAGTGTATTAAGCTAACTCATTCGTGTTTTTAAAGTACAAAATAGTAAAAGTATATATTCATACATTTAGTACTTATTACATAAGCAAAAAATATGAAACTGAAATAAACCAAAAGCAATTTTGTTTCAAAACTGAAACAAGTACTGAGATGGTAATATTAGATACACAAAACTTCAGTTCCAGTGGTGCATAACCTTTGGCAACGAGGCTACTTATCTAGTGAGCCCAGCGTTCAATTTCGCGAGTGGTTTTATTTCTGTTTTTAGGAGGGACATTGTCAATGGGTATGTAAAGGCCAGGTTACACTGGACGTATTCCGAGTCGCGATTTTGCCATTGAACTATATAACGATAATACCTAGTACAATAACGATAATAACAGTATATTTTTAGCCATTTATATACTCATAAATTTTAAAACCATTATTTGAAAGTGAGAAAATTTTACAACTATTCTGTGAGTTAGGTCGATTTTTTTATGTATTCCAGTATTAAAAAGCAACATAAAAGGTAAAGTTTCTCATCGTGAAAAGTGGAGTCAGTGAATCATACAACGAGGAAATGTTTTGAACAATACTGTAGTAGCATCAGACGACCACTTTGTATCAAATGATCACAATGTAGAAGTGAAATGCTAATGAAACTTGTACTACTATTGAATTGTAAGACCTGACTTAGAAAATAGGCATGAGTAATAAATATTTGAAACAGAAGTGGCACGTAGTGCATATACTATACTCTAAATACCATAATCAACGTATAAAAAGAAATATACTAAAATACAGAAATAAGTGTGACGGTGGTTTTACAACATTCTAACACTTATGTGTTCATCTAATATCAAGAAGGTTTAAACTGGAATTTAAAATAATTTTAATGCCTGCCAACTTTTTGAATCCATTTTACTCGCAAATTATCGTTACACTACTAGAGGTCTAATTTTACTTTAATCTGTTGTTAATAAGCTGCGACTGAATCGAAAAATAAAAAACCAATCCTTATTTATGTAACATTCTACAAATGTTACTCTTAAAATATCTTTATTATGTGTCTAATCTAAAACGAACGTCGCAGATGTTGCGAATAAATCGCATAATCGCAAATCAATACTTAAACGTAACGTTCTGCGCACACTTATTTTACTCGTAAAAACCCTACACTATTACGTATTTAAACTAAAAGTAACGTTGCAGATGTAAATCTGCGTTTCAATCGCATAATCGCAAACTAATAATATTTGAGCAACATTCTACACATCCTTAGTTTTCCGTGTCCGTCGAAATGTTTCACGCGGCCGGTTGCTCTCTGTTTTTATTTGCGGAATCGTTGCGCACTGCGTTTGATCTAATCATTGTGTGTGTTCGTTAAGAGACGGAGGGAAAAGTGCCGGTCCAAAAAAGAGAATCAATCCAATTTATTCCCTTTTACCTAACAGAAGCATGATTGTGGGTTTAATTCATTGTTCACCAGTCGTTTAGCAGGAACATTATATTTACCCGACTGTGTCCGATGACGAAGACGGAATGTCGTGTTTTTCGAGCGTATGTATGTATGTCCATTTCTTTGGTACGCGTTATAGCAAAAGTGGCTTGACAGATTGTAACATATGACATATCATTAAGATGTTTATGAATAAAAAATCGTTTTAAGCAGTTGAGTTCTTCCTTTAACTCTCTTACGTCCCAGCCCGACAAGCGAAATTACATAAACGATGAAGTCGGGAAGATTTGAGGTTTAGAGATTTCAACACGCTTATCCAAACAAAGAGGTATATCGTTGGCACCCATATCAAACAAAGAATAATATTTTATGGACAATACAGGTGTTGTCTTTCACAGACACCCATCATATTTTGAAGGGTGACGGGAAACGTGGGTTAGAATAAAGCAGGCAATGAAAAGGGTCCAAGGTGAATAAGTTTACCAACATTTAAACAAAGATTATTTTTTTATACGCTATCTAAAGAGCAAACAATCCACCAGACGGTAAGAATTTATTTCTAAACATGGATATATTTTTTAATCAACCCCATATAACACATAAGGCTTACCTAAGCTACCGCTATTTTCGAGAGGGAAAAAAGTACCCTACGCCGTGGGAGCGACGCCGGGTTATGTGGGATTTTTACCGCACTAAAACCCTCCCGGTGGCTATCTTGGGCTCTGCAAAGAGGACCTAAGCTAAGCTATCCTTATAACTAAGTTGAAAGTCCTCATACAAGTGTCTAAAACAAGGAGAACAAGAAGTGTCTGTAGGGCTTACGTAGTCAAACTGGAAAGACATCTAACACTTATAGAAATCTTTTCAGTTTCTATGAGTTAGAAAATATATAGATACACGTTATAGTGGGAATCTAGTAGTATTTCGACGAATTTAAACGAATCATACCACACCACACATTGATAGTAAAATACACATAAAAATGTTTTTTACAACGTCATTTTATTATAAAAGAAAAAGGCACGATATTACAAGCCTCATACGAAAACAATAACGACGAAAATCATATGTAACTTTCGTGAAACGAGAGCATAACCATTCCCATAACAATAATTGTTTACGTTTACATCATTGCAACATACATTGCAAGGTATGTAAAAAGACGAAAACGTAATCGTGCAATGTATCGTCACGAGCATATTTCTTTTTATAAATACGTAGTCGCAAACGAGCAAGCAGCCCACCTGATGGTAAGTAGTTACTGCCTCCCATGGACATTGTAAGCAACAGGGGTTATATCTGAAGTTGACCACAGATACGTTGCCGAGAACTCAGATGATCGTCTCATATAAAAGTGAGCCGGCTACCACACCCTTCCACCGAAACGCAAGAACTGCTTTACGCTAGAAATAGTACGTCATCGGTGAAAATTTCAACTGTCTAGCTCTGTCTAACTAGCTAGCACGGCTCATTTACAAGCATGTTTGATATAATTATTTATGAATTAATGTCGTCACATATTTTTGCTTCGGCTGGTAGTTACAATTATTTGACGTACATTTTCATTACAATATTTTGATATCAGTTGATTATACTGCTTGTTAATGTCAGAATTTCGGTGCATTCGTGCAGATAGATATAATTGAACTCGTTCTTGGGACAGAAATTTTTGCTGACGTGCCTTTAATCGTATATTTATGCTCGTGACTGTACATTTCAATAATACATGAATGAATATCTAAACAAAGACTGTTTAGAAAAATAAACTCGTAGTAAAGATTCTGTACAAGGGGAGACAGTGGCACTAAGCAGGCACTTAGGAGTTTTCATTAAATTCCTCGTGTTCCCCTGTCATACATTTCATTACAACAACAAATAAGCGGCTTATGAAAGATTTTTCATATTCTTTCTGTTATAATGAGTGTTGTAACCATGATTTTTTAAATGGTAAGGATTAATCCCGTTTTCTAAACTTTTGTTTAAAATTCATTATTATGATAAATACTGTAGTATATTTGTGTGAAAGAGAAGGAAGCTTCATGTCGTCTCAAGCGCACGTGGGCGTTATAGCAGCTCAGTCGGTTGGTAGCGGCGGAATGAGAAGACGCGTGTGTCTTTGAGCTGATAATAGTGAATAAAGAAGCCACAAGAAATACTAAATATCTTAATTAATAAAAGCAAAAACTAGGATTCCAAACGTGGCAGAACTCTTTGTGGTTTCTCTCCGGAAGCACCACTGCCATACTTATTTCTGCCTAATAAGAGCAGCGTTATGCGCTGCTGAATTCTGGTTTGAAAATAATGGTAAGGGAGATAGATGTACTTATCCGAGGTCTTCCAACTTACAAGTAGTCCTCAAGAGTTGCCACACCTATGGACTATCATCTACGTATCTGTGGCTAATCTCAGGCAAGTCTCTGATCTTATCTGGGGTTTACTAAAGATGTCCATAGTCGGCACTTGCCACTTATCATTAAGCGGACTGCATGCTCGTTTGCTACTTCCATATTATAAAAAATGACTTCAGACTGCCTTTGTATTTAGTTACATTTATTTTGTGTTTTTCGATTAAAAGCATTTTATGATACTATAATCATTCTTACAAGAAAGATATTCCAAAAGTTATTGATGCCCTAATCGAGGTAGATTTTTAATATAACACACTTTACAATTATTACAATATGCGATATCGAATAACAAACTATCGAGTCAAATATTTATAGAGGAATAAGTTAATAATTTTTGGAATCAATTACAAATTCCATAATCAGAATATTAATTACCAAATGCTTTGCATAATCCCAACTAATGTACAATGCCCACTAAATGCACACAGATTTGCGGAATTACGCAGATTATTGGATAACTTCACGCAATCCTAATTGAATTTATGACCGCTATTTAATAATTATGTCCTTAATATTTATTACGGAGTACGGAACTTCTGCGTTATGAATTACGGATTCATTTTGTTTTTATATAGTTGATGTAGCAAACGAGCATACAGGCCACCTGATGGTAAGTGGCCACCACTGCCCATGGACATTTGAAAGCAACTTCATACAGAACAGCGGTTCTAACTGAAGTCAATCAAGGATGCGTTGCTACTCCCGAAGACAAAGATCTCATATAAAAGTGAGTCGGTAACTATACCCTTGGAAATTCAGGAACTGCTTCTAGCTAAAAACAGATATACGATTTTAATCTGATATTATCGTTTTTTACGGGTTAATAGGTACATTTCAATATTTAACGGGTACTCACGATATGCGGTTTTTGAATTTTTTTTTGAATTTTAGACATGTATATTTTCAAGCCTAACCTTTGAACGACAAATAAAAATACATTAACGGGAAATAAAATTACTCTTCGGAAGACCATTAATATTTTGAAAAAGAAATATGAATAAATCTAAAATGACTCTTAAAACCTCAATATTTTATTTTATAATAATTACCAAAATCTAGTCTGGAGCTGTCCCAGTAAAAATATAATGATGGTTGCCATGGCGACGGCACTCGCTTAATAACGCAGTCGCTTTAATTATTTTTTTTCGCACAGAGAATTTTACTGTAAAGTAGACATCCTTTACGCTTTTAAAGTTTTATCAAAAGCCATTAAGCGTTTACACCCACTAACTGTGGTATGTGGGTAATGTAACATGGAATTCAAAGATAACTCTCGCACCTTTGAATTTTGTCATTTTCGAATTAGGAATGTATTTTTGAGATTTATACTTTTGTGTGTTAAAAGATTTTAATAGGTAAAGGTAATTAGTAGAGTTAATTATTTTTTTATCAATTTTGAAATTATTATCAGGGCTAAATTATCTGAATCTGTTATTAATTAAAGGGCTTCCCATAAAACTAAATCCAAACCACCTATACCTACCACCACACCTATTTCTTATAACATGTGTTAAGCGCTGTTTTGTTCTTGCCTGAAGGATGTGGTAAGGGAGACATACTTATTCAAGGCGTTCCAACTTAATCCTCAGAAGTAGCAATGCATCTATGGCTAACTTCAAGCAAGACTCTGATTTTATCTGGGATTGATTACAGGTGTCCATGGGCGGTAGTAACCACTTACCATCAAATGCCGCATACTCGTTTGATACTTCGGTCTAAAAAAAAATACATATTTATTGCGGGTCGAAAGTCACCTTGGGGTAGCCGACATAATGTTTTAGTTAAAAAAATGTATTTTTGCTAATAATTCAAACATAGTTCATAGGCCACACATTGTTTGTACTGTAGTTCCGGGACCAGAATAGGGCTACGGTATCCCCTGACTGTCGTAAGAGGCGACTAAAAGGGGGCTTTCGGTTGCGGGCGACAAGAGTGGGAGCTCGAACCGTCCAGCCAAACAACCCCGCGAAGGATGGCGGCATAATTATGTGGTCGCTGCCGTCGTAAACATCCCAAGGGACGGTGAGCGTACATGCTCACCGGGAAAGAGCCCGAAACGAACATCGCGCTCGGAAGACTCCGGTTGTGTTCCGTTGGAGAGCCTGGAGTCCTCCATGTAGCGCTAACCACGTCCACACCAGGGGGTTTTTAGTGCTGTAAAATTCCCACATAACTCGGCGTTGCTCCCACAGCGTCGGGTACCTTTGAAAGGTACCCCTCGATACAATTGTCCACGCATTGTTACTAGCCTTCAACTAACAAAAATTATGGAGTGCTATGGATCTGAAATAAATTCTTATTTCATCAAAAGTTTTTAATAAAATCAAACGAACCCGGTGTCCACACACTTAATATTCCCGTCTCTCCTTCATTATAATATCACGTAATTCAATAAAACTGTTTATTCTAGCGATATCAAAACTTTTATTAGCCCTCTTTTTAGTCCCTAATAAATCCCTGAAAGCGTAATTTGATTACGTGATAAATTTTCAGCATCTAAAATTCGTTAGGCATACTACTTTAGCAGTTGGTTGGTGTTCTCAAACAGGTAGGTACTTAGAATATTTAATTTTAAGCTCCTTAAGGCTTTGTGCAAACTAGCGGGGATCCCATTTTAAGAGCGATTTTATCGACATGATACGTTAATGAATTTTTTATTTTCTCACGAAGTCGCAACATTTTAAGCTCCTTTATGAAAATTACGGATCTTCTACGAGAATTTTAACGCGTTCGATTTTATCAACAGGACGCGTTAATAAATTCTTTATATTCCACAAATTAAAGAAGCAATTTTTAAGACCCTTACATATTTTATTCTTACACTACCATTGGATCGGAACAAGACCACAACTAAGGTATATATAAAATAAAATTTTAATAAAATTAGGTTCCTAAAGAAAAGTAACCAAATGTTTATTTAGTAATTAACTCTTAAAACAGACTAATATAATAGCTTCTGGCTATTAAGTTCTAAAGGAAAAGTTGTTGACTCTAGTTCTTGTAGTCTTATTTGTTACTTTTCATTAAATAATCCTCATATTCCCTCATGCTCTCAAAAGCACCTAAGCCAGAAGATTTTCTAAACTTCCATCTTAATTAGCAACTTGCGACGTAAGCTCAGAATGATTAAGCTTAAAAGGAATGTAACCTCTTATTTTAGAGAAATCTTTGTTTTCGCGGAGTTTCCAAGTGTTATCTTGGGTTTAATTTGTGTCTAACAAATTATACTGAGATAAAATATTTTACAAATATCATTTACAAAGACAGAAACTCTTAGTGTATTAGTTTGTTCTCTGATTGTATAGTAAACAGAATGTGGTAAAAAGCTTATGATGATTCAAACATCTCATAGTACCATGTATATAATTTATACATATATGACGACCCGCGTGGCAAAGCGGTCACCATACCGGTCTGATAACAGTCGGTCCCGGGTTCGATCCCCGGCCAGACAGAAATTTGAATTATGAGTTTAGATTTTTGTTCTGGGTTTGGGTGTTTGTGTATTCGTCTTTGTGTGTCCATGGCACCCATGACACAGGAGAAAATCCTTCTGTGGTGCTATGACTGCAGAAAGCGTTTTTATTTTGATTGTAAGTGGCCATGGACATGTAATCAACCAGATTAAAGTCTCACCTGAAGTTGGACGCAGGGTGTTGCTACCCTTGAAGACTAAATTGGAACGCCTAGAATAAGTATGTCTGACTTATCACACCGTACAAACCGGAAAACAGCAGTGTTTAAGGCTGCCGTTTAGGACAGAAATATGTGTGACGATTGTGCTCCTGGAATAAAATCTCTTTGCTATTCAGTTTATTACAATTATTATGTATTTTTGAGAAGTAAAATAGAGTAATTAATTTTCATTTGCAGGTTCTGTTACACTTACTTTTTTTTTATAAATATGAAGTAGCAAAGGAGCAAGCAGCCTACCTGATGGTAAGTGGTTACTGCCGCCCATGGACATTTGTAAGCAACTTCATACAGAATTTATCTGGACTATTAATCTGGACTTAATCCTCATATATACATAACCTAACCTAACCTAACCTAATCTATATTCAAATACAGCAAACAGAATGAAATTAATTAATAAAATACCAATCTGTCATACAATTCATAAATAATGCCCACCTACCTATTCAGTCCTGAATGGTGTAATTGCTACATACATATGCATATAGATGGTCTGGAAACAATTCGTCTGTGTGTAGCACGAAAATAATAAACCGTTGCTTGTATCCGGAAATCCCTTAAGCTGTACAGGGACCTCTGTGAGCCCCAGTACACGTAACGCCCCCAGGAAATGTCGAAACACTACTACCATTGGCCAAAAAGTCGAAATTGAAGTCGAAAAACGTTAAAGCTGCTATGATATGATGAGTATATCGTATCGGACACGAACTAACGACTAATCGTTATGACGTTATTCGCTTATTTCGTATGTGGCTTAGATAATGGAATTGAATTATGACGTAGTTACTATTTTTTTATTTTGTAAAAGATTAAAAAGAATTTGTCTTTTCTTTCATATACATAATATTCTCAACGCATCGAAAATACGGTGAAGCTATGGAGTACTAGAATGTACGAAGCGTATATACATATTATTATATCGAAATATACGCTGCTATTTTTCTTATTTAAATAGTAATCATGCTTGAACAGTAAACTAAACTATCATACTCGAACAATAATTGACTTAGGATCCAATTGTCAAGATTTTCTATTTGATAAACCTTTTTTCTCACAGAATAATAATATAAGTATATCGATAACAATTCAATATTTTTACCAGAGTACAAAGGTAGGGGTAATGTCAATGTAGCAAGCTAATTGTGCGAGTAAAAGAGTGCGTACTGTCGGAGTACTATTCTGTAAAATAGCAACGAATTCCAACCTTGATATGGTAATCTCGTTTGGTATGAAACGAAGGTGACAAGTGAATACTTCGAAAATAAACTCTACGTTCGTGATGTCATTCACTTACATACATTATATGCAAATATAAAGGCTTTTTACAAAGTCCCACAGTTTATATGCAGTGCTTGTTAATTTATTTATTATTTTATTCTGATTTTTTTTTCTACACTGTGTACTTTATGTTTCCTATCTGTCTACATACCTTTTCCTCTCTTTATCTTCTCACACACTTCCCACTTTTTTGTTCCTTTTCCTTTTAAATAATCCATGCATAGGTTGTCTGGAAGAGATCGCTGCTTAGCGATAAGACCGCCTATTGCATACGACTTCTCATAATTGTATGTTATTGTTATTTCTTTTTATATTTATAGTGTGCAATAAAGAGTATTCTATTCTATTCTATTCTACATTTTTTAACCTGGCAAGACGTTTACCAAACAGAAGAAACATGGCATGGTCTACGAGACCAAAACGTTTTGGTAACTATGGTTTAGGTATAGGGCCATTCTAAATTACGTAACTAATTGCATGATTTTTTTGACCCTCCCCCGTCCTTGTCACAAATTGTCCTTGTCACATTTGCGAGACCTTCCCTTTCTTAATGTGATGTCACATATTTACTCGACTGCGTCAGTAGGAGGGTCATGTATTTCGAGCGTATGTATGTCCATTTCTTTCATTAGAACCGTCTCCGTTTGCATAGTGACATAGGCTATATGATTTTTAAAAATGGCATCTGGATATAGAGGAAAAATGGGGAGGGGCGTTTTACTATTACGACAATATGGGTAGCAAATGAAATCTGGTAAATAGACCAATCTAAAAATATATATATTTAAATACTTTTACTCGACAATTTTGACAGAAACTCATATAAGCGTTAAATTAAATAAATATCATTATGAACAAAAAGTTCGTTTAAAGGAGTCGGATGTTTTGTTTTAATGATGTTACTAGTTTAAATTACTTATTATTTATTCGAGGTTAAACAAGGTTAAAAACATACTAAAAACGTTAACATATGTTAATTATGTGTCGCGCTACGATGGTTAGTTACATAACGAATAATTAGATATTTTTGGACCCCATAGGTGGCGCTGTCTCTATGTCAGAACGAGTGTCCGAGACTTGAGTAAATTAAGAATTTTAATTTATACCTTTTGATGTGAAACATCTATAAATTAAGAATTTTCATTTTATATGTTTTTTTATATGTGAAACATCTATCTCCCTAAGGAATCTTCATACCAAATTTCAACTCTCTACGCTCAGTAGTTTCAGCTGTGCGTTGTCTGTCAGTCAGTCAGTCAGTCACTTACTCAGTAACGCAAGAGTTTTATATATACAGATAGATATTGATTAACTAGATTTTAGTGTGCGACTTCGTCTGTTTGGAGGACAGCATGTCCACTGTAGGGGCTAAAATCGTCGCACTTAAGCTTTAGAAGTGTTTAGAAGTGCCTAATGTTTTTCAATCTTTCTCGTGGTACAATTCTAAGTATGTGGAAATTATTTCACGAATCTGTAGTCTCCACTGTTTATAATTTCATTTTATTTGTTAATTTATCTATTATTGATTCCGTTTTTAATGTGTACTGTATGTTACCTATCTGTCCTACATAAATACATTTTATGTAGGACAGATAGATAATTAAATTTGTTTTAACTCTAGTATGTTTGACTTTCTTATAATATTTGATAACCATTTACCGTTTTTATTTAATTTTAATTTGAGC
>DWNE01001650.1:0-21219 GCA_018249875.1 Cecropterus toxeus | reverse complement strand
GGTACTTCCCCGGTCGAACTACATTGGTTCTACCACCTGAAATGTTTCAAAACACATCAGCAATTATCCCAAACAGATTTTATATTTATATATACATATATATATGATATAACATTTATATCGGATACGGTTCCGGATATTTTTTATTTCGAATATCCGATAGTTTCGGTCCCGTTACATAGCTTCATAACATCCTTAATTAATAACAATCAACCTACCAATTTCAATATCGATATAATGTCTATTTGTACGTAATTATATAATTTTCTACTACTCTTGTTTCGTTCGAATAGCCAATTTATGATAAAATGAATGTGAAGTCTTTTTAAAAGAACCTAAAGTAATATTTATGGCATGAAGTTAAATATAAAAGCTATTTGTGGATTAAGCTACTGATGGATTTGTTACATCAAAGGCGCAGGCAATATACAGTTAGTGAAATTTTGATAAACAAGAATTCAAAGCTTTATTAAATGAAAAAAAAAAAGTGTTTATCTGTATCTACCAAAGGATTTAACTTACTTTAACTCATGCCTGAAATTTACGGTTAAAATTTAATACTTAGTATCTTCTGAAATATGCTGCCTGAGTATTGTGTGATGTACCAACTTTGGAGATCTGACACAAGTTTTTGCATATCATTCTACATCAAAATATAAAGTTTCTGATTTACTATAAGTACACGAAATAAAGCATATTTTGTATGACAAATTTAAGTGGGAGCACCAGTTCATTAAAAATGATTGAATAATTTAATTTTTCTCTGGGTCTTTGCGTTTATATATTTGACGACCCGCGTGGCCGACCGGTTACCATACCGATCTAACACGCAGTGGGTCTCGGCTTCGATCCCCGGCCAGACAGGCATCTGAATGATGAGTTTAGATTTCTGTTCTGGGTCTGGGTGTTTGTGTATTCGTCTTTGTGTGTCTATGGCACCCGCGACACAGGAGAAAATCCTAGTGTGGGGCTATGTGTGTAGAAAGCGTCTTTTTAAAGCGTCTTTTTTATATATCTATATCTATGAAATCTACCTCACTACTCGTCTTAGTCCTTACTAAGAGTATCCAATGACTGTTAAATTATTTAGTTGTATCTCTAACGCGTTGCTAACTTTGACTCCCAATGACTAACTTTGTCTCTCAAGCAGATTCACTCCATTCAGATAAAGACGAAGTTGTTCTGTCAAGTAATCATTCAGTTATTTGTTCAGTCAGATATATCATTTCAGCTCGGTGCCTTTTATATACACGCAAACTCAGGAAACGCAAGCTTCCGGCTATGAGTGTGAACTGAAATAAATTTGAGTGAAAAGTCTAAATTCTATCCTAGCTTTTTCATACTTATTAATTATAGTTATAGTTCCATCTGTGTCACGAGCAAACGGTAATGAGTAGGTACCAGTGAAACTTTAGTCCGATTACATGTTCATTATACAAAGTGGACGAAGGTCTGGAAGCCACTTGAACGACGCTAATTCTTAAGTAAAACAGACATTTTAACATTATATTTAACGGTCTAATTTATATCAATTTCTTTACTCATAGTCCCGTACTGGGTTTACAGTGTCGTGGGTGCCATGGATAAACAAAGACGACATAGCATCGACACCTAGACCTAAAACCGAAATCTGACTTCATTATTTATATGTTTGTCTGGCTGGAGATCGAATCTGTAACCTTCTGTTTGACTGGTACGGTAACCGCTCAGCTACGCGCGACGGAATATACATCAATTCTTTTTACCTTAAATATATTCTTCTAACAACGATATAACTTGTACATAAATTTTTTCTACCTTAAACACCTGCTTTTGCAAATACCTATTTTTAATTTTTTGTATAAAATATATATATAATAGTCATTGAATAGAGTTATTTTTAAAACAGTAACCTTTGGCATCGAACAAAAGGTTAATGTTTTAATAACAATAGTGTTAACGTTATTCAAAAATGTCTATTGTTTCCTTTCAACACCTACGTCGGGCGGCGATTCATTTAAAATAAATTTATTAGTATATGGTTTGTCGTGGTTCACTCATCTCTGTTCTGCTGGGTATAGCTGTCCTTTAAAGATGAGAAGGGATTCATAGTTTACTACACTGGCTGCCTGTTTGCAACCCGTTATTGTCCTACTGCTGGGCATAGGTTGCATCTCAGAATACGAGAGTTTTAGGCCACAATCCACACCGTTGGACAAGCGCGAATTGTTGTCTTCATTAAGACCTTTGAAAACAATTTTCATGTGAAACATCTACAGGTACAGGTGATTGTAGGAGTGGCGATGTTTGCCTTAATTATTTTAACACCATCTACAATTCACTTTCGGAACTATTAAGTATCGAACAGAACTAAGCGGGCTGCGGTGTTAGTTCGATTTAGTGCGGGGTACTGTTATGGGGTATATATTTAGTTCCTGTTGCAATCTTGTCTTTCATGCATATTACTTGTATGAACCGAGAGGCGGAGTGTCAGCTATAAGGGTATCATTACACTGGCCAAATGTAATCTGCGACAACTCATATACCTTTTGGAACATCATACAGAATACTCATTAGCAATGTTTTCACTAACAAAGCTATTGAATTTACAATTCGCACGTAACACGAGTAACATCATATTCAGAGGAATTTGCCTGAAATTCATACCCCAGCCATGTTTTCACATAATTATATCATTTCGTTAATTGGTAAGCAGTTATGTGTGCGCGTGTCTATAAATATGCAGTTTGTATATATGACAGTGATGTATCATCTTATTCGCGTAACATATAATCAATAACGAGAACGCATTGAAAACGATTATATGTATTTGAAAATTATATATTTCGGGTAAATAAGATAACCAAATATATACCAAATATTAGAGTAGGTACTATATTTGCTCTTTAATGGAAGCAAGAGCTTCTTCAAAAAAGGTGCGAAAAGAGCTCTTCTTCAAAGACGGCTATGAATTGGAGTCTTCTTTGGTTTTGCAAATGTTCATACACGACGGTGACTACAAAGTAGTCGTGACTACAAAGTAGTCACCGTCACCTTTAGGTAGTCCGTCTGCCCTATCGTTCGGTTTAAGTATAAAAAATATTTTATTATTTGCTTTATTTACTGCTTTGTAAAGGTTTTATTGTTCAAAAATACGGACTTTTCAGTTGTACAAGTACTACTATAATTGTATTATATCACAATTTTGCTGAAAATGTTTTATTTAAAATATTATGAACGATTAAAATAACATTAAATAAACTTAATACAAATTGAAATATTAAAATGAATTGTAGATATAATAAAGAAAATAATATTTCCAAAAATAAAAATATCGACCATAAATCCATTTTGTGGCGTGGCATTCATAGTTTTCTGACGGCAAAACTGGTCATTTTTTGTCACAAAAGTAAAAGTAAGGAAAAACACAAAATGTTAAATTGTTAGCGTGGTACATGCTTGTGTTGTAAATATTCTTTGCAGAATTTAATTACAGTTCTTTCAGAACAATATTTAATCCCACAGGAACCGTGCATTTTTCGTGATAAAAATTAATTTATATTGCTCTCCTGCACATAAACTATTTCAGTGAAAAAATACGTCAGGCCATTCTCGTCGAGTCGAGGACGAAGTTATAAAATACTTTCCCTTTTATTTATTATATTAGTACACTAGTTATGCCGCGCCGCGTGCCACGTAAAAACAATATACCCTACACTTCGCTATCTACTTACGAAAAATCGATTAACCATTTACATTGACCTCCGGACTATACTGCGGACATCCTTCAGAGAGGTCAAGCTTGATGCCGGTTTATCAAATACAAAAATATGTATATGCTTAAAACCTGACTACTATTTTCAGAGATATGCGCGTTCAAACAAACAATATTAAAGTTTCATTATCAGTTAATGTACTGAGGTAAAAAAAATAGTCCACTACTATGGAAATATTGAAAATTTTTAAATGTATGCACCTAATCGTCACTTGCTTTACCGCAAGCAAAACATCGTTAAAGATCATCGTGCTTATCATTCCTCCTATACTTTTGAAGTTATATTATGTCTTATTATTAATATTATTAATTGAAATGTCTTATTAATTCCCACAGATGTGTGGTGGATTTTTCTCATTTTGTACGGACTCGTCGTCAGATGGACGATTCGCGAACTTGGTCATTTGTAGCCAAAAAGGCTTTAATAAAGTTTGGCTGGCCGACACATTTTTTGTAGCCGTATTTCAGTTCTTTCGCTCGAACCCTGAATATTTTCTTTGTCTTTTTATTACTATTTTTTCTTTATACGTCCTTCGTTGTATTTCAGACTGCCTGAAGGTTGCAGAGAATGCTTATAGCATTAAGTCCGCCTTTGTACACAAAATTTTGTAAGGTACGAAAAGATTAAATAAATAAGGTCGCAGGTGACCTCCAGCGGCAGCTCGTCGTCCGACCAGGCGGCGATGACGTGCGGGTGCGACATCTTGGCGCGGATGTCGTGCAGCGCGGGCAGCACGCGCGCGCCGGCCACCACGGCGCCCGCCAGCGGCGACAGCGGCGCCAGCCGCAGCAGCGCGCACGCCTCGCGGACGAACACCTCCGCCGCCTCCGCGCCTGGAATGTACCGCGCGTTGCACGGTGAAACGTTGGAGTACTCATATTCGAAGGAAATTGCAACATTAGCCTTTAATAAATTAATTGCCTAACTTTTCATAGTGTTTAGATATATGTCAAATAACTGTCAACTATTGAGACATTTGTTCACGAATTTAGTGTATTGGGATATCGTTGGCGTACTCGATCACACTTCAAATCGTTAGTATAAGAACAAGAGTTCGAGACGAAGTACAGCGAAGTATGACGGAACATTACCACGTAACACGTGACCGTACATGCCGAGCGCGTTGAAGTCCAACGGATGACGGTAGTGTGCGAGCGCGTACATCCGGAGCACCGCGGAGACATACTCGATCAAAATCGTATTAGAACAATGGTACGGGACAGACCGACACGTGGCGGTACACACCGAGTGCCTTGAAATCCAGTAGAGGGCGGTAGTATGCGGGCTAGATCGGTACGAACACCGCGCGTAATTAATTGAAAAAGATATTTTTTTATCCATTCATCCATCCATCCATCAGCCTTTCGAGGTCCACTGCTGGACATAGGCCTCCCCTTAACTATTTTTTATAACTAAACCTAATTATAAGGCAACACCATGGAAGTCGCTGATGCATTGCCGGTTAGTAGGAGAGCTCGTTTCACACATTTTTGAAGAGCCCTATGTCATACAGCTTGGAGACATTATTAGAACAGTGTGTCACGTGACGGGACACAACCACTCGTCACGTGGCACTCAGCGCTTTGAGGTCCAGCAGATGCCGGATGTGCGCGGGCGCGTGTGCCCGGAGCAGCGCAGGCTCGCATTTGAAAGAAACCGCATTAGAACAAGGGTACGGGACACAGCGACACGTGCTAGGACATAATCATGTGACACGTGTCGGTACACACCCAGCGCCTTGAGGTCCAGCAGATGGCGGTAGTGCGCGGGCGCGGGCGGCGCGCGCGGCGTGCACCAGGCGAGCGCGCACACCGCCGCCTGCAGCTGCCGCTCGTGCCGCGCCGCGTGCGCCGGGAACACCGCGCGCGCGTACTCGATCGCCGCGCGCACGCCGCGCTCGCGCCCCAACTGCACACACATTATAAATTGAAATCGAGTAATGAACGAACAAGTATGTTTATGTTACGTTGTAAATATAATTTAATGTCGCTTTTTAACGCTTTGCAATAATATACGAGGGTTAATAACCACGAGTTGACAATGGACGCGTGATTCTCATGACAATGCATCCGTCATCAGCCTATTATTATTCAATGCTGAGCACAAGTTTCCTCTTAAACAACACTGGCCATGTGCAAGTCAATAAATTTCATAACTTTGAGGCCTATTTTATAGGAACTCTTAAATGTATTACTTTCACAAGGATGTTTCCTTTATCGTTAAAGTACATGATCATTCATCAAATTATTAATATAAGTTTAGAAGATCATTGGACATCCAATTAAGAAACCCAGTTTCAATCACTTAACTATCATTATGCCGTTTTATTGTATACCCGATACAATCTACAACCATATTTCGTTAACATCCTACAACATAGCTGAAAACTTTAATACATTTGCCTATACCTATACTAAACCGAAGAAGTACTAAATACCTGTACTGGGTATTAGCTACCTTAAGAGCCTGCATGCGATGCAGCGTGAACGGCAGCGGCGAGTGCACCAGCTCTTGAGCACGCGACTCCGCCCACTGCAGCGCTGCAGCGGGGTCGCCGGCCGCCAACGCAGCGGCGCAGCGCTGCAGCTGCGCGAACGTGCACGTGCGCTCCACTGGCGGGATGCGGGCCTCGCTGACCAACGCGTCGCCCACTTCCTCTAGACCCTGGGGGAGTAAGAGGCTTTCTTTTAAATATATGACATTATTTATTATTATACATATACATTACATACACACAAAAAAATCGGTCAAGTGCGAGTCGGTCTCGCGCACAAGGGGTTCCGCACCATTATCTACAATATTGAGCAAAAAACACGTTTATTGTATGGGGTATGGTATTAATATGTACATATTAAGGTATACATATATATGTATACCTTAATATGTACATATTTTCAATTTTTAGTATTTGTTGTTATAGCAGCAACGGAAATACATCATTTGTGAAAATTTCAGCTTTCTAGCTATCACGGTTTATGAGATACAGCCTGGAGACAGACAGACAGATACCCTTTTTACGGTACCTTTGACGGACCGATATACCCCGTTTTACCCTTTGGGTATGGAACCCTAAAAAGTTCAGGCATGTAAGAATGTACTTGTCTAGCTTATACACAAATCTTACATTGTGATATATTTAGGTACAAAAGAAGTGAACAAAGCATTTTCCTTATCTAGTATACATAAATTTATATTTGCATTATAGTATGAAAGCAACAAATCGGTCTATACAAATACTTTATTTTATTTTTACATAAGATGACAGGAACATACCTGTCTATACAAATGCTGGGCGATAGCTTGTTCCATTATCGGTCTATTGGTGTCCGAGCAGAAGGACTCAGCTTTAGGCGCCACCGATGCGTAGTCTACCACAAAGTGCCTGTCGATAGACTTGCCCACGCGTGACACTGTCGCGTGGAGTTCCCGATGTTCTGGAACATAAGTATCGAAATATTTTTAATTTGATACCTTACAAAAAAATATTTTAGCAAATAAACAATTGAAATAACGCTTCGTTAATTTGAATGATTGGATATTGGTTATTGCCATAAGTTAATAGAATTTCAATCAAAGGTGTATTATTTATTTGTAATATCAGACTCAACATTTATTTTTACTATGACTCTATTTATTCTTTACTCTATATCTATTCTTTAGCGATAAAATGGTGAACAAAGACAAAAAAAAGAAATACAGAATGACATGGAAATATTTTTCTACCGATATTCCGGTATTTTCGATAATGCCGAGATCAAGCTACAGTTAGTAAATTTAGTTAAAATGTATTTATTTTCTAAGCTAGTAACATTGTTTAAAAATTGTAAAACAAAAAACATAACTGCATAAAACTATTTTTATTGTTCATAATGATACAATTTCACAATCAGTTCGCAATCCGTCAAGCCGTTTGGGCAGCAGTGCGAGAAATGGACATACATACAAACGTACATACTGAATTTACAGTTCCAAACAAATTGTTTTAAAGAGGTAATTAAATCTCCATTAAATTTGTGGTTGAGAGTTGTACTTTTGTCGCCTATTTTAAAATAAAGGGTGCAAAACTTGTTCTGTTTCTATAAGTGTTTTATTTAATTTACTAAATCCGAAAATATCCCGGTTTTTGTAAAATTAAAACCGGTATTAATAAAAGCTACATTTGGCCCGGTATCCCAGTATTTTCGAAATTCGGAATCCCAGTTTGCAATGCCTAATTAATACTGGAAGTACAAAGTGAACAGTATGATTGAAACCTGTCGAAGATATTTACAACATTACAAAGTTTAGTTTAGAACATTTTTATTCAAAACTAATACTCCCTATAGTTATATTTATTTGATATGTTTTTTTTTACTTAAAAGCATTGATGAGTATATTTTTAAGAATGAAGTAGAATATAAACTTACCTGTGGACATTTGAAATACTGTTTGCTTAACCATGGCGGCCATGTCCATAGCCGCGATGGCTTGGAGGTGCATGAGTGGTGCATCTTCAGGTTCTGAAAACATTTTAGAAATATATTTCATTTATTTTATTCAAGAAAGACATTCGTAACATAATTAACATATTGCATGGTGACAATAAATTGCACCTTATAGGAAATTTACAGTTGAAATAACAAATATGTAATCATATTTTAGGGAGTTTCTTAAAGCGTGCAGTTATTAAAATTACATCACATTTATAATTGTCCTTTTCTAGCAAGAAATCATCACGTTTTAATTTTCTAGACACAAGGCTACACTATTCGGAGTAGTTTCAAGTTGTTTAACTTAAATTCACAACCTCATTTTCAAATTTCTCTCAACTGTTGTGAAGCATTTCAAGATTCTGCGTTTCATTATAGTTATAATCCATCAAAATGTCAAAAAAATACCATTTTAACAAGCATAAAAAATTCTCATATATTTATGAGTATACTTTTCTAAACTGAAGGGAAGGAGCTGTCTTATATCATCACATATCAGTTATAGCTAAATGCGCATAAGGTTCTGTGAATTTCCATAAAAGTAAATCCAGGAATAAAATATCCTTATGATAACCATTTCATAAATAAAGTGCTTGTGTGATGGAAAATGTATAGATATCTTTATATAATCAATATCTATCCTAAGGACCTTGTTTCCTTTTATTGGTATCTTTATGTATTAGAGATGAATATAAAGGTGATTTACATTGTATATACATAACAATAAACAAAGAGGAACATATGATGTTGTCTATTTGCCAAAGGTCATCGTAACATCACCAACATTGTAATTGTTTTATATTCCCTACTACATATAATATATTACGTAGTATAGAACATGTATAACAATATTATTGAAGTAATGAAAGGAAAAAAATATATAAATATGTTATTCTCCTTAACATGTTTTCTATATGACATTTGTAATTATTTATCACAGCAAAAACATCATTTTATTAAATTCCTTTTAAAAGTATTTGCTACTAATATTTAAGGGCAATTACTTATGTGGTAAAAAAACAAAGAGAAAAGTAGCTATATGAACAAAAAATTATAACTGTAAGGTCAATTGAGTTATCCCATACAATAAAATTTAAGCTATGTATAGATTATAAATGACATGACCTCCATATAAATCTAAATGCTACATCTTATGGTAACCTACATCATTACTTCATACAAAATGTTCATTAAACAGTCATTATTCTTATTTTGAAAATATTTTAATGTGGAATTGAAATTTTAATATAGTATGATGGGAATTCTGTAAGCAGTACAGGTGTTGTTGAACTCATAATAATATAATGAACTGTTCTAAGTGAAAGTATAATTGACAAGTAAAATCATGATGGTCAGAAAGTGCTCTTCAGGAAACTGCTATGAACAGTTATAAGCATAGAAACATTCACATTACCACGTATAAATTATGCACGGAAAGTAAAGAATGTCCAATCATCGTCTGGAAAATATATTCATACATAGTACATAGGACATAACAAAACAATGCCAGCTACTCACGTTTAGAGATTTCCGTTTGTAAATCTTCAACCTGAGCGATAATATCTTCTAAAACTTTGTTTGTATTCTCGTTTAAGTCAGCAAATTTAGATAAAGCTTTGTCCAGATCTGCTTCTACACCGAGACATGAATCCATTGTATGAGTTCAAACGAAGATATTTCAATAATTAATTTGTTTTCCAACTTCAACAATAGTTTATAGAAGTACTTTTAACAATAACAATCTGAGAAACGTTCTAAGAAACTAGAAATTCCTTTCTATTTAAAAACTGAAAACAGACATATTCATCAGATGTTTTAATCTGTGTAAAAGTAAAAGAAAAACCAAAACATCTTTGTCTATGGTACGTTGAATGTTACCATTATTGGAAGTCTAATTATCACCAGTGCAGCAGATAGTCATTTTGTTACATTCAATTATTCATAGTAATTTATATTTTTCATTAAATTATAAAAATTGCGTTGAATTTATATTAGGTATTCAAATAAAACAATACAAAACAAATTCATTTTTAAAGTTCCATTCATTCAGTAGTCTATAATAACACAGCGAAGCGAAGTGTGAATGAGCTTTGAACATTTTTCTCTATATTATGCCTCTTTTGTGTATACTCATTCAACATTGCACAATTTTAGATTTTTGCCGGATAGGTTATCTGAAATTATAATATTTTGTTTTCCGTAGTTTGTGCATTATATAAGTTGTAAAAGATGGCGCAAAGTAAGTTAAATGATATGGCTGGTAAATTTGCGAAGGGTGGCCCACCTGGATTGGGCATCGGCTTGAAAGTGGTAGCCGTCCTCGGCGCGACTGTCTACGGAATATCAAAATCGCTGTTTACCGTGGAAGGTGGTCATCGTGCTATCATGTTTAATAGGATAGGAGGTGTGCAGCAGCACGTCATGACCGAAGGGCTACATTTCCGCATTCCCTGGTTCCAGTATCCGATCATATACGACATTAGGTCGCGACCCCGTAAAATTTCATCTCCTACTGGCTCCAAAGACTTGCAAATGGTGAACATTTCTCTGAGAGTACTGTCCCGGCCGGACTCCGCTCACTTACCTAACATGTACAGACAACTTGGTACCGACTACGATGAAAAAGTACTGCCATCAATTTGCAACGAGGTGCTCAAATCTGTTGTGGCGAAGTTCAACGCATCACAGCTAATCACCCAGCGTCAACAAGTGTCCCTTCTGATCAGGAGAGAGCTGGTTGACCGCGCCGCTGACTTCAACATTATCTTGGACGATGTGTCCCTTACGGAGCTCAGTTTCGGTAAGGAATACACGGCTGCCGTTGAAGCCAAGCAGGTGGCTCAGCAAGAGGCTCAGCGTGCTGCTTTCGTGGTAGAAAGAGCCAAGCAGGAGCGTCAACAGAAGATTGTACAAGCTGAGGGTGAGGCTGAGGCTGCAGAAATGTTGGGTAAGGCCATGGGCATGAACCCAGGTTACCTTAAATTGAGGAAAATCAGAGCTGCTCAGAGTATTTCCAGAATGATTGCCCAGTCACAAAACAGAGTATTCCTTCCTGGTAACAGCTTGATGATCAACCTTCAGGATCCTACCTTCGATGACCTCTCAGAGAAACTTACAAAGAAGAAGTAACATCAGGCCGAGGAAGAGTGGGTTGATGCTGCAGAATCGGTAGCCACTCTTTCCTCCGATGAAGAAGCCCTCATAATTAGTGGCGCTGTTTCTGTAGCTGTTTAAAGATGACTGTTTGTTCTAAATGCATTTTTAAAATACTGTAAAGCTTTGCAATTGCAATTTCTAATACATTTGCATGTTATGTTAATTAGTTGTAGGAATATAGTTTGTATGGAATCAGGTGGTTCAAATATATAGTCAGAAATTATTTGGCCTTTTATTTTTCTAAGAATAACATTCTTTCATCATAATCACAAGTATCCTATTTGTACATCATTTAAAAAAAATTTTTTTTTTAATTAAATAGATATTTATGGGATTCTTGTTAATTCCATAAATACTTATTGTTTCTTGTAGACTAATGTTGCAAGTTACTGTCAAAAGTGTAAAAATGACCTTGTTTTTTTTTTATTGTTGTTATAACCGAGTAAAGTAGATTGCAGAGGTAATGTCAGTCATTGGGACCATATTCATGGTCTATAAAGGTGTGATGTATGTTTCACAGGAATTTCCTGATTTTTTGACTGCTCTGCCATCTTTGTCAAATTTTTGATGCCCCCTCACCTAGTGTGATGACACATTTTGCAATTTACACACAAATTATTAAATTAACAGCAAATGACATTTTAATTCTTACATATGACGAAATTTAGGATTCCTCTCCCCAGTTATGGTGTGACTAAATTTATGGTTGGCCTCTTGCCACTCATAGACATTTGTATGCAACGCCATGGGTAAAACTTGAAATTGGTACCTGAACAGGGTGATTGCCACCCCTTGATTACTAATATGGTCACCTTAATAAAATACCGGCACATATAAAAAATTTAGACTCATTTAAATCTCAACTAGCAGAGTACATAATTTTACAAAGTAGTCACTTAGTATTTAAATGTGTTAAATCAGTCCCAATTTGTTCAACAATGGGGAACATTAATTTAGTATTTAGTTTTTTACCTATGTCCTCAGGTTAGTTACTTATTGCCTTTATGTGAATAAATAACTATAAACACCTCATAATAATTTATGTAAGCCATTATCTACATGTCACTTGAATTGTTATTAGTAGAAACTGGTGTGAAAAACAATTTACTAACAATATTGATCTCTCATATCTTAAGAATGTATAAATACAAAGTAGACTCATTAAATACATTGTCCAAAATCAGTAAAGTCAATATTCCTATTAAATCTTATTTTATAGTTCTAATTCTTTTGTATAAAAAATAATATGTAATTCAATAAATTGTCATTATTTCATCACATTTCATAAAACATTTTTAAGTTTCAAACAAATATATTCTATCAGATAGTTCAAAACAGAGACCCAAATAGTTAACGGTTTCAATTTGTAACTAACATGTTGAACACAGGTAGTGTGTAAATGTAAATATAATATGTATTTTTATTATTTTATTAAATAAATAGAATTTATACTATGAGTTTAACAGATAGAATAGGAATCAAATCTCTTCGCTACATACTCCATAGGGTGTCTTATAATGAGATTTATCTTTGCAGAATAAAACATCGCATTAAGGATATAAATAAGGTTTAATAACAATTATCTATGTGTAACTAAAGTATACATTCGTTTCAATCTTCTATTTCTTCACTGCAGAAGGTTGAGGGCAGCGGTACTTTGCCATTTCTATTTCAGCTTCGAAGTAGCTCATGTTATCATAGCAGAAGTATTCAGGGACTTTGTACGCGCCACTTTTTTGTGGATCGACTCCTGGCCCAACGGGTTCCGATATAGGATGTATGACGGCACTGCTCAAACCAGGCACATTATCATTAACAGATGAAGGAGGAGGTGCCGAAGAGCTGGAACCCTGACTAGATCTAGTCCCTTCACTTAAAAACCTAGCTGAAATCCTGTTATGACCAAGTCTCACTGCTCTTGATAACATTATTGTTTTTTGTTACACAATCGCTCCTGCAAATCGTATTTCGAAAATGTCACTCATAAAAAAATCAGTCGAAGGTAAATGTCATTGTCATTCATTTATGGATTTATTGCCAGACTGACAGTATTTTTAATTTTTAAATAATGCATTTCAGGACAAAAGACGCCAATATTTACATTATTTCATTTATTTCATGAAATGTTAAATATTTCGAGTCAGAAATGTGTTCGCTTTTATTTTAAGCTTAACAATGAATAATTATATAATTTATAGCCGAATAATAATAAATTCAATAAAATACATTTTTGGAGTGTAAATTACGATTACTTCAGGGTTGCATTAAAACCTAAATTTACTTTTTATAAGTTTTAATTCTTCTATATTTCAGAAAAATAATCGAAACTTAAAGTCTGTTCTTATAAGAATTTATTTCAAAGTTATTCTTCATTTCATTAGGAAATAATGATACTTTTTATCCAAAATATATTGTATGATGTAAGCGTCTATGTATCTCTCATTATTCTTTATTTATTATTCATTAACTGAAAAGCGGATCGTTATTGCGCCGAAGAAATATTTTCTCACAGGGCGCTTTGCCTTTGCAGCATTCTATGTGTCTATGGTCCTTTTTCACGACTGTTTTGGATAGTTTACCTACCTTGCTTATTTCGCCGATTTTTCGGTATATCAGTGGAATATGTATGTGATTTAACATCTATTCTGTACTGTAATGTACAATAATGTGTAATAATCATTGTTAAGGCCATTTTCTTCAATAGAATCCCGCAAAACGCCAGTTCAGCCATTTACATGAAAGGTAAGTACAAAAAATTGGTACCTCGATATTTTTTGTTTTGCTATAAAGTGATAGTTTCACTATAATGACAACTACTTGCTGATTTGTAAACAACACAGTAGCTTACAATGTTTCATATGTTTATGTTACAAGAAAATTGTGAGAAATTATGCATGTATCGTCGTATATTACAGTTTGTATGTATACTATTGCCGCTATTTTGTACTATAGTTGTGTATGTATAGTGAATCGTATAATCCGACCAAATTGAAAGCGCTCAGGGCCGTCGGATACGTTCCGTTTTCCCTAGGATAGCGCGCACCATATGCAATTGCAAAGGAAGACATAAATGAAAAAAATGATTTTATCAAGTTTTGCGATGATTTTCTTTGTTGAATTTATACAAATAATAAAATACCAATATATTTCTAAATAAAAACAATTTATACGTAAAGTTTGCCGTATCTGAAAACTTGGAAAGTCCATCAATTGGCTGTATGACGTTCTACTGCTCCCAATTTAAAAACAATTACACTTTTTGTTACTCTGTGGTTTTTATTTCCAGTAGTATTTTTCATACAATCCTGCATTTCGTATTGCGTGATATTTTTGTATAATTGTCGGCTCTAATACATTTTGATGAAGCCTGTGTGTGTTTATTTCATACTTTCTTCGTTTTCTACTTGGAAGAGATGATATTGATTTGTGATTGTAAATAGATTTTACCTTTGCATAAAATGGCGGACTCTATGCCTATTTGCGATGTCCTGAGTGAGGCGATGGAATATTTGTCGAAACTCGGCACAAACATACGAATTCGTTCCGAGAATCTGCGGGAGAAGCGAATACGTAAAGATAAATTGAAGAATACGCACGCCATACACAAAGCGGTGGATAAGGTGCTTCTTATTTGCGAACTGTCAAAAAAGTCAATTGAAAATGTCGAAACCGGCGTTAGAAATTTATTGTTACAAATGGAGAAATCGGGTTCCTCATACGAGCCGCCACCGAAAACACGAGGAAGCATTGAAAGTGAAGTGAAATTTGAGTATTTCACACACGAATCGTGTAGACTAAAAATACGCGACAAAATTTCGTTGGGACACTACACTTCAGTAAAGGTTGTGTCTACTACAATGACAATGTCCATGTTAGAGAAGTACCCAGTGTACCACAACTGCAAATTGTATCGAATGAGAGCAAGAAAAAAAAGGGAGTCGATGGCTAAAGCAGATGAACATTTTAGTTCAATGATTGAAAATTATGACCAGAGGGGGAAAAGCCCGACAGTGGAAGAGACCAATGATACTAGTCACATAACACTGGATGACTCTAGTATAATTGAGCCTATGCAGGTCTGCGAATTAACTGATAATGTTGAAGCTTCAAGTGCAAGCGTAGTCCAAAGTGATAATGGACAAGAGCATGTAAAGGACAATGAAAATAAAATTAAACAATCCAATTTACTGGAATTTGAAAAAAATAATAAAAAAGATTCAGATAATAGTGACTCTGAATGCAAGAATAAGGAGAAAATGAAACATAAGAAAAGCAAATTTAAACACATAAAAGTTGTCGATGATAGTTCTAACAGTGGCGGAGAGAATGACGTTGAAAAAAATGAAAGCAATGAAAAAGTATCAAAAAGGCCAATGGACACGGAAAAAAATTTAGACGCCAAAACTAAAATTGAGGACGGTGATGAGACCATGATGTCAGAAAATGTAATATCAGATAAAAAGTCAAACACTCTCGAGGAATCATCTGTAAGTACAAAAGAGTATGAAATGAATTCACTTGCTACAAAAGTTGACAGTGATGATGTCCCTGTAAAGCCAATGATCAAATGTGTTAGTCTCAGTAAACTGCTCAAACCAGAAAATGTTGAAAATCTAAATAATGAAAAAATTGAATCCCCTAAAAGCAAAAAGAAAGATAAACACAGGGAACAGAGAAAAGAGAGAAATTCGAAATCAGAGGTAAAATATAAAAGACTCAAAATATTAGACACATCCGATGAAGATACAGAAGAATATTGGGCTCATAAAAGAAAGGCAGTAAAAAAATTTAAACCTAAGAAATTCAGCATAAATATAACAAGACTACCTAAAGTTACATCTACACTCTTAGAAAATTTCAATTTGAGAAGAATTACTCGATGTGGTAGAGTTTTATGTGAAATAATAAACAAGTCTGACAACGAAAAAAATGAGGATGAAAGTAACTTGGAGCCTAGATCTAAGAAAAGGAAAATTTGTAATGTTAGTAGTAATAAAGATGAGAAAAATTCAGACTTGGACAAAGTTAAAAGTGCATTATTAAATGATTCAGACTCTGATGCCATTGTGTCTCATGATAATAACAAAGAAAAACCTGAGGAAGCCAATAGTCAATCTGATTCTGATTTAGACATAAATAAGAAACGAGACAAAAATATTGAATCAATGAGCAAGTTAATGGAATGTGATGATGATTTAAATGAAGTGGTGAAAGAAAGTAAACAATCAAAAAACTGTTTAGTTACTGATCCTGATAAAGATGGGTCACAAAGTAATGAAAAGATATTAAATAATGAGGTACATAGTGAGGTACACAATGAAGAGTCTAGCAGTGTATCAAAAAACTCAGCAAATTTGGAATATGACACAAATTTCTCTGAATTGGAAAGCAGCAACCAGGTGTTAAACAAACAACAAAAACATCTAAACACAGATAAAAATAAATTAGATAGACAATCAGAAAATTTAGATGAATTGAATCACACAGAAATAGATTGTAATACTTTCAACAGTGAATCTGATAATGAAGATATTTTAAAAAACTCAAAAAATGAATCAGACTGTTCATCAAATGATAAACATAAAAAGCGTAAAAAAGAGGAAAAACTGAGAAGCTGTCAAGATAATGAGTCTGATGCTGAATTAAAAAATACTAAACCAAAAGATAAAACTTCTAAGTCTCATAAACTAAAGATAAGATTAAAAAAGTTACATAAAAAAAATCAAAGACCCAATAAGGAAAAACATACTCAAGAAGATGAATCAGAAAATTCGCATCATGAAGAGTCTGGCAGTGAATATAAAAATTTAGAAAAAGATACACTGAAACGTTCTCTTCTCATCGACTCTGACTCTGAATTCCATAATAAAGAAAAGCAAGCAGACTCAAGTACAGTAAAAAACTGTCTCCTTGTGGATTCAGATGAATCGCAAAACGTAGATAAAGGACATAATAAATTAAAACAATCTGACTCAGAGCTGCAAAATGAAGGGCAGCAAAAGGATACAAAAAAGTCACTTCTTGAGGATTCTGATTCTGAATCGCAAGAAGTGGAGAAGGAGCTAACTGATGAGATCAAAAACTATCTTCTTAATGGTTCAGATTGTGATGAAGGTCAAGACAAGTCCTGTGATCAGGAAAAAAGAAACAATTCAATTGGTTTAAATGAATTCAGGGCTGAAAAGAACAATGACAAACTACAAGATGCAACCACAGTTAAAAATGATCTCCTAAATGATTCGGATAGTGAAGTGGGAAACCGAGAGAAATCCAAAAACACTGAAGAAGAGTCTACCAAAGAAAAAGACTCGCAGGAAGATATGCAACTACAAGAACGTAAAAAAAGACGGTCTCGATCGCACAGCAATGTGGAGACTGAAATTGTGAAATCTAGTCTTCTTAAAGATTCCTCTGACGATCATTCTAAAACACCCAAAAAAAGAAAAAATTCCAGTGGTGATTCACCACCTCAGTCAAAAAGAAAACATATAATGGAGAGTATGTATGCTAAGAAAATGTTGCTAACTTACTCTTCAAGCTCGGATACAGATGATGAGCAACTGAAAAATGTCTTAAAGGAAATTAAGACCTCATTATTAAAGGGTATCTCATCCGATGAAGAGGGCAAGACTAAAGATGACAAGCATTCGTCGGATTTAGACCAAGATAATGGTGATGGGTCTGATGCCAAACAAGACTCGAGTGATTCTGAAGATACATCTGATTTAGACATCAAAAAGTCTAAAACGGTAAAACAAGAACAGTCAGACAGTGACACTAAAGATACGAGTAGCAAGGAGCGTACATGTGGGAGTATCAGTGATGTTTCCAGCAAGAAAAAGGTTAGGATATAATTATCTTAAGAATTATATAAGATTATAAGCCATATTAAATATAATGCATTTTTGCTTGACTATTAAATGTCATCAATTACAGATATTTTTAAGTGCAATATTACATTTAAATTTTACTATTAGACTAAGTGTAAACCTGTTACTAACTGATTATTCATTAGCAACATTTATGATATTAAAGAATAATAAATAATAAGCATTTTTATTGAAATTCCATTTTATTTTTTTTCAAAAGGAAAACAAGGGAAAAGGTATTTCTGTAAGGGCAGTAAATCATAACAAATTAATTCATACTATTTAGATAGTACTTCTGAATACTGAGTAAAACAAAGAAATGAAATAATTTCCAGATTGGCCGCTCAAGGGCTACACCAGGTGGTAGCTGCAGCCAAAATTCAGATTTCCCGGATGCACATGATAAAGAAATTAATGGGTAAATATTTTGTATAAAGTATAGGAAATATATTATTATGAATTAGTATATAAATTAACGTAACATTAGGCAAATGGTTCAAGTGAAAATTTGCAATCATATTAGGGATAAAACCTTTCATGATGATAACCTGTAATGACAATATATGAAGTATCTTAACTTTGGGTTAAACACTTTAAATCAGTGTATCCCCATGTGGGGCCCACACCCCACAGGGGGGGGAGGGGGGGCAATTCAAAAATTGACTCGATACAACTTTAACACTTTTGCTTTGGGTTGTAGTGTAAAAGCTAATCCATCTCTCTGCTCCATCTGACACAGGCAGGCCTGGTTTGACGCAGTCAAAAATTATGTATGGGGGGCATAAAATTTTTAGGAATGTTAGGTGGGGATGGCCTAAAAAAGTTTGGGAAACACTGCTTTAAATGGAAAATACATTCATATATAATAATAATCTATCAAGGTGATAACCTTTGATGATGCTTTACTACATCTTAATTTGTATATGAATTATTATACTATAAGGTCAAAAACTTGAAATCCTTGTTAATATAAAATTTCCCAATACCAATCCCTTACTCCTACATTTAAATTCTGTTAAAAAATTATACACATTAAGCATAAAATAGTATACATACAAACTTTTAAATTGTTCCTCATAAATCTATAATTTTAGTTACCTTTCATTACTAAAATAATTGTAGGAATTGCTTCTATATTATAGTATGTGCTAAAAACACTACAGAAAAAAATGTTGAAATGTTATTTGTCAAATAGCTTCATGGAAGTTATACTTCCAGGTCAGTTATTTACTTTTTGTTCCATTACTATTCCCCACATCAGTAATGATTCCAAGAAACTTGGATGGACATCTATATTTGTATATAAGTGGCATTATATTTTAAAATCCATTGAGTACATAGTAATTAAATCTTTATTACATTATGCATATTACCTTCTTTATGCATAATTGAACAAGGATTTGTTAGTGATCAAAAAAATACAAGGAAGATAACTATAATATTATTGATCGATCTCTATAGGAAGACAAATTTCAGAAAGGAAGTTGTTTTTGTGCTATTCTTCATACAGGTTGCCTACTTATCAAAACCCCTGACTCTACTGAAAGATACAGACGTTACTTGATTACGGGTGCTGAATTTGAATGAAGTTTCATAATGCTAACCAAATCTGTGTTAGTTGTGTAGGTAACAGGATTTTTATTAAAATGTTCTTTAACGGTAGATAAATTGACAAGTGACAATGATGCAATATATGACAATAATCAGCTGGCTTAAAAATAATGGAAAATTTTAATTCTGTTACCGTATCAAATTGCGGTGCTACATCACTACGATCCACTCAATGTTGAAACCAACACCACCTGCAGTGAAACAATCAAATATTACATGAGAATTATGCTAATGCAATACTTTTGAATTGTACAAACCAGCGTAACTCGTGCCGGTCTTGAGCCGTAAGAAAACAGTGTTAAAAATCCAAAAGATAAATCACAATTGCTCATCTTAAAATCTAAAACTAAACATACAGATTATTATTTAAATATTGAATACATTTAACATCAAATAAGAAGTTTTTAAACATTCAACCTTATCTTGCACAATTTTTATAAATTTTGTAATTGATTTTGTCTGGACATATTGTGGCTTAAAGTATATATCTAGCATATACATTACATTTAAGTAATGGATGCAGCAGACAAGAAGCCTGCATTTCAAATGGGTCATTAAAATCAATAATAAGGACTAGGAGTAAGCATAATATGAAGGGCTCCGTTCATTATATATAAAAAAGGCAAAAAAAATACGTTTGTTGTATGGAAGCCCCCTCAATTAATTTAATTATCTATTTTTAAATTGAATATATAACCAAATAATTTGTAAATATTTTAAGCGTCAAATTTGTTGCCAATATTTATTTTATTCTGTTTTAGTAGGTATTTGTTGTTATACCGGCAACAGAAATACATCATCTGTGAAAATATCCACTCTTTAGCTATCACGGTTTTTGAGATACAGCTTGCTGACCGACACAGAGCAGTCTTAGTAATAGGGTCTCGTTTTTACCTTGCGGGTATGGAGCCCGAAATATTTGAAACTATTTAAAAATAACATGATTTTTTTAACAAAATTTGGCCATAGATGCATTGCTAATTTGCTACCTAACGTTAGAAAATCATTATATCATATTTACAATTTTAAACAGCAGCACTATACTTTTAATACGAAAACAAGTAGTTTTATACATAGTTATGTAAGTACTATAGTCTAGATAATCTGTATGTTATTATTAAATAATTGCAGCTAGATGATGCCTCTTTCATAAGAAGTAGCCACGGTTGACAGGTTGATTTGATTATAGTTGTGCCCCGCTGTGTTACCTGTGTTTAAAAAATAACACATAACTTTAACTTGCAATACTTATTAGTATAACTTTTGGTATAATTGACGCATTTTTAATTACATTTTAATATGTTACGGGTACTCACGATATGCGGTTTTTGAATTTCTTTTTGCCGTGACCACGATCCA
>DWNE01001649.1:0-21221 GCA_018249875.1 Cecropterus toxeus | reverse complement strand
CGAAACGCAAAAAAATGCTTCACGCTAGAAATAGGTGTGGCGGTGGGACTTTTCCGGTCGAACTACTCTGGTTCTACCACCTCCAAAATGTTTGTTCATAAAGTACTACTTAAATTTTATTTCTACAAGTTTGATGTTGCAGCGTGAACTACACGAAAATGGGGTCTCAAAATGACACTTTTTATAAAAAATACAGACAGTCAAAGTTGTGTACTTATCTATACAGGAGGTCTATCAAATGTTGTGCAGTGCAAAGAGGTGACTAAAGGATAACGTCCAGGACGGGCAGCAGTGTCTTTCTATGTAATATCAACATCTACTGCAGTTATAATACGTACCACGCAAGGTGACAAGGTTCGAAAACTTCCATCAGGTAAAGAGTACAGTGACAGGTACAAAGTAACTTAGCAAGTAATGACTGCCGCCCATGGACATCTGAACTGAACTTCACATAAAACAGAATTTCTATCTGCAGTCGATGACAGATTCGTTTCTATTCCTGAGTACTAAGATGGTCGTCTCATATAAGTAGACAGAAAATCAAACCCTTCGACCGAAACGCAAGAATTACGTACTACTACTAAAGTAATTACCCGGTCGAGTTACACTGGTTCTACTCACTGGCAAGAACACACTTCTAGAATAAAGTTATTTGTGGATACAGGTATAATAAAATAGATTAAGATATAATTGGTAGACACAGCTATAATAACAGTCGCATAAACACAGATGTCATGAAATAAGACAGACACTAACATATCATGGAAGTATTTTGAATTCAAAGATACTAGGAATATGTTCACAAAGGTTTCCTGTCTAGTTTAGTCTATTCCACAAACATGTCTAACGTTACGTAACTGACAGATATTTCAAAGACATGCCAAATAACTTTCATGCTGACATTGAGCCAAGATAATTGTTACTAAAATTACGCTACACTACCTGGTTCTAAACAAATAACCAAATCATTAAATATATTACAGAAAATTCACACGAAATATTATACGTTGTGAAATTTGCAGTTGGTGTGCAGTGCCACTATTTCTAAAATACTTACTATTTCAAGGACATTATGATGCTGTTGCAATGTTTTTTGTGTATTTAAAAAAAAGACAATTTTCTTCTAAATCGTGTGCAACATTAAGTTTTCTAGTTAGTGTTTAAAAAAATAGACTTAATGAAGACTTTTTTCTATATTATAAATTGATGTCGTAGATGTCAATAACATTAATAAACTGACTTGCGTGTTATTGAGACATACATTTTTATTGTACTTTTCTGGCAATAGTTTATATCCCCTTGCTCGTTTTTTTTATCAGACTGAAGTAACAAACGAGCATGCAGTCCACCTGATGGTAAGTGGTAACTACCGCCCATTGGCATCTGTAAGCTACTTTGTATAGAACAGGGGTTCTACGTAAAGTCAATCACAGATGCGCTGCTACTTCTGAGGACAAAGATGGTCGCCTCATATATATAAGGGAGCCAGCAACCACACCCTTCCACCGAAACGCAAGAACTGCTTCACGCTAAAAAAGGTGTGGTGGTGGTTGAACTACACTGGTTCTACCGCCTGGCAAATCGATATCTTACAAATATTTTAAATAGGAAAATTTGTGAGGGTGTATATACATTTAACACATGGAATAGTCATTACCGTGATCTTACCGGCCAGAGTTGCGGATTACCGCAGCTTATTAAAGCTAGTATGATAATAAAAAAACATTTTTTCATTGTTCTAATTGTTTAATTCTACTGCACATCGTTGTTATAACATAAAACTGTCATTTCCAGTACCATTATATCCACGTCAACCGCATTAGCGGGCCCGCAAGCAAATAATGTTCAGTTATGGTCGAAAATTTTCAGAATCCATGTAATTGTGATTTAGTGGTGCAGCGGGTTTGATACGCGATACTGTTATCGTGGATCGCGGAGGCTTTGAAAGCCAGTTAGTTTCAAATTTTGTACCGAATTTCGGCAACATTATGTTTTCTGTATCCATTTTTGCAACACGTTCGTTTTTTATGCATAATTTTATTAGAATAATTTGATGGTGACCCATGTTTCAATTGAATACAGGAAAGGAATTAGAAAGGGGTTTGATTTGTAGATACCTAGCATGTCATTCGTGCACACCGAAAGTCCGAAGAGAGTCTACACCGAAGTCTTGGAAGAGATTATGCGAAACGTGTGTGTGGGGGTCCAGATTATGTGGGATTTTTACCCATTAAAATCTAGACTACAGTCTAGGATCTCCAATGGAATCCGGTGCACCGGTGCCCCCTAGCGCGGCGCCCCCGCGGCGGGCTCATCTCTTGGGGGTCATGTAACTGTCCCCGAGCACCTTCCGGTGTCTGCGACGACATGCAGCCACATATTACGCCACCTGGTGGTATCTAGCAATAGAAAAGTAATTTGCCTTCAATATATTTTTATTTATTGAGTTAATGTTAATTGGGTTGATTCATACAATTAAGCAATAACACATGTAGTGAGCGTAAAATGATTGTAAATTGCTGTCGGAATGAGTGCCAAGAAACAAAAAATATGTACAATAATTTGTATACGAACAACTTCAATACAATTTCATCAAAGGCTTATAGCCTTTTCATATCGCACTTTCCCGTTTCGGCAATCTTTCTCGCCGTAAACGGATGTAAATTGCTCGCAATTTTCTCACATGCATTATAAAGATCTCATTTTTTGCTGTAATTCCCGGTTTTTGTTTGGGAAATGGGTATAACCAGGGTGTTTATAGCCATATTTTTAACATGTACTATGGCATGGTTTAAGGATGTAATATTACTAATATTATAAAGGAGATTTTTATGAAAATGTATGTTTGTTACTCTTTTAAGCAAAAGTTACTAGTTGGATTTAGGATATAGTAGTTTATTTGTAACCCGTATTAATACATTAATTACTCTTTTTTATGGTTAACGTGACCGAGCGGGTGAATCCACGGGAACAAGCTAGTATTCAATATTATTAGTAAGAGGTTGTTTAGACCTTTATAGAAATTTATAATTAATTTACAAAGTTGTTCATGGATTTTCAAACGTCCCTTTCAAATGAATATGTTACCAAATCTCTAAACAATACTAACCGTATTTTGCGTTACAATCATGCAAATCCGAGTGGCCGTTACGCTGAAACAGCGGCGTGTTTCCTCATAAATAGATTACCCAGTTGTCAGCGCACTTGTGAGGCGAGGCGAATCTATTAAGCGCGTTATTTCCGTTAGCGCGGACCGACACGCGTTAGATTTGCTGGATGTGGCAGTGTTTGTGCAGGGAAGTGGCGGATGAGCGTACTGTCTAGCGCCGTCAACCTGTCTCGCTCTCGTGGGCCGGTGTGGATCGTAAATGGACGGGCAACTATGGTGATCCATTTACTACGTGACGTTATGAAGCTGGACGAGAGCAGATTGGTGTTTTTTTTACACTTTTGAGAATTATTTGTTCTTAGTCGTTCGTAAAATTTACCCACATCGTTTAATTGAGGAAATATTCATTTTTTTAATTCATGAACTCTGAAAAGTGGAAAAGTAAGAGATTTTGAATGATGATCTCGCTTTGTTAGAATTTAAAATATTATTATATCATTTATTAAATACAACTACCATTTCACGTAGCACAAAAACAGGCGTTAGGCTTCGTTAATAATTCATTATTTTCATAATTTATAATGACTTTAGTTTCATTAATAGTAGGATTTATAATAATAATTAAACAATAATAGAATTATGCGTAGTAACAGCTACACTTAACGTAAACGTGACTTCGCTAGTCGTATCTAGCACTTCTCTACATCTACGACATTTTGGCTACAATCCGAAGTGAAGCTTCGAAATCAATCGATTTCCGGGCTATTCGACTCTGAGCGGGAATCAAACCCGATATCCGCGGGCTTAGTTGTGGACCATTCAGCTTTATTAATCCGAATTTCAGTTCGAATTGATTTGATGCGTTTGTTTATTAATTAGCAGATGTATATGTTTACTTGGTATTAAGATTGAGGCACCAATTTCAATTTAAGTACGAAGTTATCATATGTCCACTTAATATGACATAAGTTGTTGTCAACCAATCTTATGTTATTACTTCAGCCATTAGGCTGAACTATAAATTTAAAATAACGGCCACTTAATAGACAATACACCAAGATGACAGGTTCAGTCCCTGGAAAAACAGACATTAGAATGATAGTATATATTTTTATTTAGGTTTTGGGCATTCGTGTCTGGTACATACAATAACGCAAGACGGACAGACAGAAATAACGGCTTCATGATGCTATTGTATTTTGCTACATGCCTATGTTACCTTAAAACAAGAAAATTTGTAGGTTTTATAGTATACCCAGCTTTAGCCTTCCCAAATAATTTTATATCTGGGTCGATCAATCCCCTGCCTACGCCCTATACCTATCCATGGCCCACTAAACCGTCCCCTTGATTAAACTACCCAAGACCATAAACTTTTATGCCTCTGATTGGCTATTTTATTGCTGGAGGTCGTTTTTACTTATCTCTCTCGTACACGCTGAGTCAGTCCACTGGCGACGTTATAACTAAGTCCATCCAAGTGTGAATGAAATACGATGAACAATTTTACCACAAAATAAAATAATATTGTAGGTAGGCTCTGCGATAAGCAAATGGTAGGAGTTTTAATTTGATTCCATTTTTCCATATTTATTTTTAAGTTTACTACTTACTTAAAAGAAAAAGATACTTTTTTATCCGAAATTTGACTTTTGTAAGTTGTGAGTGCTATGTGTACATACATACAAGGACAACTAAACATCAAGACCCATATCATCAATCAAAACTCTTATCACATATCCGATTGATTAATAGATTTTTTTATTTATAAAAAAGATAGTAAAAACGATAAACCTTTTAAAAAGTTATGTGGTTCTAAATAAAAAGCGGGAAATGGAGCGTTACCTAAAGGAGATAAAAGATAAGATACCTTTTCCTAATCAAAATCGTAAATTCGAGACGTTCCCTGAAACACATCATCATCAGTCCCACTTTCCTTTCTCATTTCCATCTCATTCATCTCAGATTCCCGATAACGCAGAGGTGAGGATGGAATTGGAATTCGCATTCGTTCGGAAGGCAATAACGGATCAGGCCGTCATTACCCTGCTCTGCCAGCGATTGGCTTTTTATAGGCCTCGGGAGGATTTTATGCGAAATCTCGAAGTTAAACTACGTTCGACCTGAAGTAATGGCAGAAATTAGTTGTCTTTGAGTCACTGGAGAATTAAATAGTGCGGAAGTTATGATAGGTAAGTGGAATATACCTCCGAAACCTGTCTCTAATGCGAACTCTATTATTAGTACTACTGCAAATATTTACCACAAACATAATATATTTTTTAACCGGCTGAGCCGTTATCCTGTTTTTGAGTTATTAAGAGTTGCCTGTCTCCAACCCCTTCAGTTCGCTTCGAGAAAAACGACATATCAATCAAACTAAGTATTTATGTAATAATCTTCCTTCTTCCTAATATAAATGCGAAAGTTAAATGTATATTTATATGTTAACTTTTCACGCAAAACGACTGATCAGATTTGTATGAAATTTGGTATACAGATATATTATCGCTTGGATACACAAGGAATACCTTTTAACGTGGTATACAACTCAAACGAGTGGCACCGCGAGAAAAGCTAGTAGGTAATAGTCTGATGTCTCATTGTCATTTTAAAGTTATTATGTCGTATAAATGTAATATAATGGCTTGACGGCTTAAAATCAAATTGTAATTAAAACGCATTTATAACAAAAACACCGATCCGGTTTGCGACAATAGTTGTAAATTTTAATTCAAAATTGTTACTAAATCAAATAGTATCCAAGTAGCGATTCAAGCGTGTATAATGGATTTTAAGTAATAAATTACGCGAAATACGATGTTACGACTAAATTTAATATGAGTGCGAAGTTTACACATCATTTACCAAAACAGTTATTGCAAATGTACACAGTGCAGTACAGAAATATTTATGTTGTGACTCATATTACATTTCTAACATCTATAACCATGTTATGCGAACTGGCCTGACAAACTTTGTTTTGCCTTAACTATTAATTTTGAATTGGTAAGACTGGCAGTTATTTGAACTTTTCCTATTTCTTTTCCTTTACAAGAACTTTCTCGTAGTAACAAACGCAACAAAAAAAAAAGAATTAGCAAAATCGGTCCAGCCGTTCACACGTTATAGATAAATTTGAATACTAAAATTATGGTAGAGATAATTCGTAAAGTTTTAGCCGAATTAAGAACAGCCAGAAATGTAGTTCGACCGGGGAAGAACCACCGCCACACCTATTTCTAGCTTGAAGCAGTTCTTGCGCTTCGGTGGAAGGATGTGGTTGCCTTTTATATGAGGCGACCATCTCAGTCCTCGGGAGTAGAAACGCATCTGTGGTCGACTTCAGATAGAACCCCTGTTCCATATGAAGTTGCTTGCACATGTATGGACATGTACGACTGTAATGGGCGATGGGCTATTTGCTCGTTTGCTACTGTATATTTATAAAAAAAGAACAAACTATTTTTCAGCTTTAAATTTATAAGCACTTTCTGTTTTTGCTATATATCATTTTTAAAACGATTTCTTTCTGAAAAAGAAAATTGACCTACAAACAGTAAGCAAGTAGCCGTTTTCGTCTTAAGGTTAAAGGTTAGGTAAGCGGTAACGTAATACCTACATTAGGCATTTTAGTTCATAACTCAGAGATTACATATTTAAACATAGTCAGACTTACTAATTCACTTCTAGAAGTAATCACTATGTTATATGTTGCCTCATATTTATTCTACAAAATGTATATGAACATTTTGTAGAATAAGTGCTCGTTTGCAATTCCTTGAATACGAAAACAAATTTAAAGTACAATACAGTGTCAACGTACAGTGCCACAACTGGTATTCATTGACAGCGTGACAAATGACACGGTGTTCGTGACGTGACGGCGTGACGGATAACGTCACGCATCTGTAACTTGTTTGAACGAGTGCAGAAAGTTAATAACTGGGTATAATGTAAATTAAATGTCTTTTATAAAGTAACAGTAAGTTATCAACCTATAGCAAGAAAAAAAAATATAAATGTTATATACATTTAATTTTAGTCCATGTAGAATCTATTAAATGTATTTTGTAAGTTATTCATAAAGAATACAATGATATTCTAATCACATATGTAAAAAAATCATCATACAGTGGCAATGTACAATAGGCAATTTATATTATGCATTACTTTCCTTTATTAAATTGTAAAACTATTACTATAGGTCCGGTATGTCAGCACATTTTTATAACTTGAAATACACGGCAAAGTGTTTAGAATACATTTTCAGTGTAAAAACCGAACGAACGGTGTAAACACAAGACCACAGGCTCTAGTAGTCATTGGCAGCGTGACAAACGACGCGGCGCTCGTGACGTGACGGCGGCGTGACGGATGACGCTACGCTCGCCGGTTTAGACATCCGCTGACAAGCACGGGAGTTAATTATTGGCTGGTGCGTTCTAGGTTTTTGTTATTTGATGAAATGTTGCGGTATTTAGATGAACTGTGAAACACAAAGGTAAAAAGTAATATAAGTAGATAGGTACATAATGGAATTAAATTAATAACCGTAGTTTTTAGGGTTCCGTACCCAAAGGGTAAAACGGGACCCTGTTACTAAGACTCCGCTGTCTGTCCGTCTGTCTGTCTCCATGCTGTATCTCATAAACCGTGAAAGCTAGAAAGCTGAAATTTTCACAAACGATGTATTTCCATTGCCGCTATAACAACAAATACTAAAAAATTAATAAATATCTGTATATATGTATATTAAGGTGGGTCCCCATACAATAAACGTGTTTTTTGCTCAATATTGTAGATAATGGTGCGGAACCCTTCGTACGCGAGTCCGACTCGCTCTTGACCGATTTTTTTACTATCCATTTTATTTCATCCATAATTTTTACTCATACTTAATACTATTTAAAGTCTGCCTGTCTATGGGGCAATGCTAATTACTGTTTCGGAACGAAGCCTACCCACCTCTCACCGTCGTGGCAGCTAATTCCCCAAAAAATACAGATTCTCACGGTTAAATTTATAACGAATAGGTATAATTTGATTCGACAAGGGTACTTCTGTCGGAATTTCGGTCGATAGTTTTGTTTTAGAAGCCATTATTAAGCCGTTTCGCTAGTTAATTACTAACAATTACTAATAACCAACTGCCGAGCTAGAAAATTCCTCGAAAGGTTGAAACTTTGTTTTAAATGTAGGTTCTTCCTTTTACCTATACTAATATTTTATTATTCAATATTATAAAGCTGAAGTGTTTGTTTTTTTGGTTGCACGCGCTAATCTCAGGGACTACTGCTTCGAATTGAAAAATTACTTTGTGCTGAATAGTCAATTTATTGAGGAAAGCTATATGCTATAGGCTAGATAGTAATCTAGTAATATTAATATAGTAATATTACACTATGTTTCATTGTTATTTTTTTTATAATTGCGGGTAAAATCGCGGAGCACAGTTTAGAACAATTTTCTATATTTCCAAGATCACGTCATCAAAGTTATTATTCCGTATTAAAATATTTTAATCATCAAATGTCATAATTATGTACGACAGTTTTCCGAATACACCAATTTATTCATTCATAATTTTTTTTAAAACAATATTTTATCGTGCTGACATTTCTATTAAATAATAGAAAAGTCAGCATTCAAATGGAAATGGAAATCCATTTCCATATAATTGTTTAAATTAAATTCCTTAATAAAAACTATATACATACAAGTACATAGTGGTGAATTTAAGTCTAAAATTACGCTATATTAAAAATGACAAAATTTGTGGAACAGAATATAGGTCAGCTAACCAAACCATAAAATTCACTCTTCCATTGATCATTAAAATGTTGCCATAAATTCCGACGTCGTCTGAATCGTGAAGCAACGGATGCTACCATGGGTTTACGATGGTCATTTAATTGGAGCTAGGGCTGCATTTTTTGCAAAATACTCTATAAACAATGTCAGCCTGTTATTCTGTTTGTATCGTAAAGCATAAGTACTGACAGACAGTAACTCACAGATACACAAACATGTGTGCGCACATGTTTGTCTATCTGTCAGTTCGAAAACGGACAAACTTATTAACTGACTTAAAAAGGAGGAGACTCTGTATTGCACTGTATATTTTTTGCTTTCCCGTAAAGATTGAATAACTTATTGTTTGTAATGTGCACTGTACTCAAAGACAGTGCTCTGATAATGGTATAATTTGCTACTAATATTAGGTACGAGTATCTATACAAATCAATTCTTTAGCTGTGTACCTTCCTCATTAACATCACTTCCCGTGAGATTTATACAGTAATTTTAGATTTAGGTCATTGACTTGACTAGTGTGACTTAGACCATAAATATTAATGTATACTTTATATACTATTACGTAGGTATATATTTCGTATAATACTAAGCACTATACGAGACGTCCATGTTAAAATGCTCCCGTTTAAATTAAGTGTAAGAGTACTAAAACGTCAGACGTTTTAGGGGCTCATCATTTTTGATCGATCTAAATCGATGAGCTCAAACCCTTAGCATTCTCACATACATTTTATTCAACAACAGCCAACCCTACACTCAATGAGAAAGAGCCACATTCGACATAGTAAATCCGTCTTCAAAGGCACAACAATTTAATTCAAGTTATGACGCCTATTCGTCTATAATTTAATTTGAGACCACAGTTAAACAGTCTATTAAGTGTAGTGCAAGAGTAAATAGATGATTTATTATGTTGACATCGCTAAATAGTGTAAGCAATCTCATTTGAGATAATTCAAATAATAGCAATCTGTACAAAGTTGCCCACGCCGGCAGTTAATATAAAAACATGCATAGAATTGAATCCTCGCTTAATTTTACACTATACATATAACAATTTATGAACTTCACTATGCAACTACAATGCGGATATGTAGCCAAGGGCTAATCTTTGGCGGAAATTTCAGTGTCCATAAGGTCTTATTTAAGGTTTAACCACTGCTATCCAATGATAACGGATAGGCCTGGCGTTGCTTAATATTGTACATAGATACTAACGTACAATTTGTGAGAAGATATTATAGATACTAAGTATTAATAAAACAAGTAATAAATAATAATATGTTAATAATTATCCGTTTCGTAAACACCAACTCCATGGCAGGGCAGTATTAAAGCTTTCAATAATACATATAATAACGCACTGCTGTTTATGCCACGGCTATTAATAAACACGCCCATAGGAAGTGGCTATGCAATTTCAATACACCGCCAGGGCTTGTACCTGCTCGTTTGTGTCTTGACACAAAATTTGTAAATTTCATTAAACATTACATTTACTTATTACTCTGAGAAGTAGCAAAAAAACCACCTTTATATTAGAGATGCCGCAATTAATACGTATCACTTAATTCAAATAAAATAGTCGTCTTTTCTAAAATTAATGACTAATCTACCGCTGAAAAGTTAAGGGTACTTCGAAATAGTTGGTCTGCCTTACAACACGCCTAACCAAATAACACATCGAATATGGCGGTTTAGTGCCATAGGTAAAGATCGAAAATCTTGCACCAACCTAATAAAAATATAGTGATTGAAATGTATACAAATAAATCGACATAATTCTGACTTAAAAGCTTGGAAAGAAAATTAATCGACTCTCTTCTTAAACTACAGATAAAAATACAAGAAATGAAAATAACTGTATGTTGCAGATTTAAATTACAACTAGGTACAAGTATTGGCCATACTTGTCCAGTACTTAACTATATTTCTTTAGCTTCCTTCTAAGCGTATCCACTAGAAACTTATATTTTAAACATATATTCTATAAACCTCCAATCGGCAACCCTGAACTAAAAGCAGGTTGAATGCTCAACTGCTTATAGATTTCATTGTAATAAATGCACAAGTATAAGCCGATAACATCGCCCGAGACCGCCTTGCGAGCGGAGCAGAACGAAAACGTATACATGCGTGGAAATCGGACACAATTAAAAATTAAAAAATTAAGTATTGAAGTATATAAACACACTCATAGCCCCACACTAGGATGGTCTATGTCCTGCATCGTGGGTGCCATGGATACACACAAAGTCACACTAACACCTATGTAGACTCAGAACAGAAATTCAAATTCGTCATTCAGATATCTGCCTGGCCGGGGATTGCACCCGGTACCCACTGCGTTTTAGAATGGTATGGTGACCGCTCAGCTACGTAATAATACAAGAAATATGCAATCTGTAGGTACAAATGCTGCAGAAAAAAATATAATAAACTATTTATTACTTGTTAGATTTAAATCTACATACAACATAATTGTTGTTGCCTTAAATACGTACTTCATTATAGTAATTAAAGAAAATCGAACATAAGGGAATATTTTTCTCCTCTACAATATGAACTCTTTTTGAACATGGCTTCCAAAGTAACAACAGATCTTTGGCCACCATCAGACGGACTTTCAATACTATTTGATGTGAATAACACATACCGACGGACGACACAGACAATTTTTCATCGAGTGGAATGACCGTTTACTGCATCAATTTCATAAGAAAGACATATCAGCAATAGGTAATTGCTATCAATTGCAATAAGCGATTGAAAATCACTATATTGCTCTCCGTCATGAGTATAATTCACAGTTCATTGGCTCGCAGCGAAGGAACAGCCGAAGACTCTATTGTTACATTTCTCGCTTCTATTTACTGCGGCGAGTGAACAATAAATTGCTCGCGTCACGAGAGACGATTGCATGTAATTGCTAATGAAGACGGCGGATGGGTAAGACTTGTTACTTAGGCACTTCGTAATGACGCGAACGATCGATAATCTCCATTTCCGAAGCGAAACAGCAATAAAAGCTACTGACAGCGATAGAAACACGAGTTAACACATTCTTGTAGGGTGACAGAGCCAGTAAGATTCTACCGAGAAGGTTACACCAATCTAGCGTGAAGCATTTCGTGAGTTTCGTTGGAAGATCGTGGATGCTGCCTGACTCAAACTTGAGACGACCGTTGACTTCAGGTAGAACCTCTGTTATATGTGGAGTTAGTTACGGACTTCTAAAGGCAGCAGTCGTTACCTACAAACAGGTGGATAGTTGCTTGTTTGCTTCTACAATTTTATAAGAAGTAACCTAATAAATTCTTCTTACTCAAGATTAATCTAATCAATTCTAATAATAACATTAACGTTCCGGCAGTAAAACGCACTTCATTAATTTTCATCTTGTCTGGCCTATCAGTATTGTCTAAAGGTGATAATATTTTTTCTATTACAATAACATTTATTCCATAACATCTATTCTATGCACAACATTAAACAACTGCCGCTAGTAGTTTACGGCACCAAAACTTTGTTAAAAACAATGATGCCGAATGCAATTCAATCAATCCTTCAATAAAGATCAAATATTGAATTTGCATATTGATTTCACAAATATAGCACCACGAATCGAAATTAATTTCGCATTTTTACTTTCGAATGCATGGTGCTCATTTTTCCTATCGCCGGAATGTGCATCGACGTGATCGTGAGCTCTTTCACCTGTTACTTTGAATTCAATAACACTTAAGTAGTCTACCGAGAGCATTAATTTCAAATAAATTTTATTGTCAGCGAAGAACTCATTTCGCAAAGTAATTAATAATCATGCAAAGCATAAGTTATGTTCGGCAATATTGTGTTTCTTATCGAAACTGAAAGTTTCTTTTCCAAGCAAACGGTCTATAAGAACAACCTACATTCTCTTGTATTAAAATTTCTTTAACTACGTTTCGTCCACTGAAGAAAACGTAAATGTCATAAAAATAACATCAAAAGAAGATCCTTGTAAGTAAAGTTGAAGCATATTAAAGAGGTAAACTGAATGAAACTTGCAATTATAAGAAAAAAATAATTAGCAACAGGACAAACAGGTGCAAAACACAGCAGTCGCAGGTCCAGAGCATTCCGCGACATCAGCTGTCGGTCGCACTTGTCGCATAAAAACTATAATCGCCATTATTATTGCGGCAAGTGGCCATAATGCTGGTATTATGTTCAGTTATAAAACACAAAATTGTACTCGGAAGAATGTCGAGATAGTTGCAGGCTGCAGCCTACAATGCATCATTGAGTAATAGGAGTGACAACTGCTTGTCATTGTGTAATAAAACTCAGGTTCCACTTATAAACTTATATATTTTCCACACTAACACTGTTACTTTACACTGGTCGTTTGTACTTTACAAATACTGTAATTATCACTACGAATAAACACTTCTTTGTTACACTAACTTCTTCTTAAATTTACCAGCAACAACTGAGCCTCGTCTTATTCTCACAATCCTTTTTATATCTTTTTTCCAGGTAGGTCAATCGTAATTAACTTTCAACATTATTATTTATTTACCCTACAACCCGTTTATAAAGATACTACCTGAATCAAAATGTGAAATAAATCGAACCTAACAATTGTTTATTTTGTATTAACGGCGGTGTCAACTTTAAATCATATTTCAAAAAGTTATAGATATTTCCAAGTAGGTCAATTTATTTTGATTTTGCTTTCTTTAAAACAAAATATACGTAGGAATCATATGTAGTTAAAGTATATTAACAATGGCACAAACGTATTAACAACCGAGACACAAGCATGCAAACTACGATCGAAGCTACGCAATTATGTTACAGCTTCTCCGTATTAGGTCAGCGGAGATAACAGCACCATTCATCGGAGAGTAATGAAACATGGCAAGTAACATTTCAGCACTTCCCACATCTCACCGATTAACGATAAACCATAAGGGGACAAAGCAGCGAAACTAGATGTCAGACACGATAACGAGGCGATAGCATCGTTAGCGACGAGACGACACAATGAGCCGATAGAAAGCGTCGTCTTTACAACGATCGGTGTACAAGCAGTAACTTTTATAATAGACTGCATAATTATAGAAAGTTACAAGGCTTTTGGTTCGCTGATAATAATATTTCGAGCAGACTCTGTAACACGATCCCTTAATAACTCATAATGATATTAAAATAAGAAAAAAATTATATTAATATCAATTGAGAACATCAGAAGTGTGTTAACACGGAAGAAATATTTTCATCAAATATTTTGGCTAATACGCGAAAATATGCGAAATCTGATCAAATATTTAAAGTAAGCGTGAAAAGCAGTAACGAACTTTTTAACGGTTGAAACGCGCGACCAGTTTTTATGTTCAATCACGTCAGACGCTACATCGACATCAATGGCTATAACAGGTTCTTCGAATGGAACACGATTTTTGTTTGTGAACAATTTGTAGGCAAACAGTTTTAAAGATTCAACTTAACATGTCCAGTTTAATGAGAGTGGTTAGGAAAACTAATGTGGAACGAAATTGAATTGTAAATGTTTGATACAGATGTAAATAACTTTGATGTCAATAATGATGCCAATAGACACGTTAACCTAATTAAATATTACTCGTAAGCGTATAGTGACATTCATACCCGCATTTCAACCGACCAGCTCAGTTTCTCTAACAGCATGCATAAAGAATTGGTATAACGGAAACAACTACATATATACTACTACATAGACAATAATCTAAATATTTCAAATTTCTTATTATTAGCACTAAAAGTATTCTACGAGAGAAAGCTAATAAATAAATCAAAAACAAATATCATTACTCTCGGTCGTGCCAGACCAAATAGCATACACGCGAACGATATCCGTTTTTTATTACTTTCCGCAATCTGGAATGAAATGGAAAGTGCTTCTATGTTCTAATTAACTAACGAAGTAGCGAGCTTAAGTTTTTTACAATCACTAATAGTAGTTTTTAAAGACTACGCTCTCAAATGAAGCAAGCAATCAGAGCAACGAATACATATTATAAGTATTCCACTCGGACTATCGAATTTATTATGATTAATTACGTGCCTTTTAGAGCATGCTAACAATCCGACCACAAAACTCTTTATAAAAAGTATTTGGAAGTATAATATCAGGAGTAGTTTTAAATATTTGGGACGTAACTTTGACGAATGCACGCTAGACACGATCAAATTTGCATCGTGCCATTTCTGTAAGTTAAGGTGATCAATCTTTGAATAACTACTGCTCATACTGCATTTAATTCTTTAATTTTCAGTTACAAATTAAATTTCATTAAGATCCATAATCAAAGATGATCGATGATAGAAAAAACGAATTCTAACCAATACATTCACAAATTACCTAATAACACCGATGATAGTGCCAAAAAAAAGGGACAGAAGAAAGTCATTTCAGCTACCGAGTACAATTTAAACATAGAAAACCAAGTAGGAAGTATTGTGGTTGAGACGCCACGCGATACAGTAGCTAAGAGATGCGTCACGTGTACACGTATGTAGCCGCAGACCACGGAAGATATTAAATCATTTCTCTAGATCATGTTCATGCGATAGATAGCTCTTTAAAAACGACATTACAATAATGTTTTACGCTCGATATATAATTGAATGATTGTTTTCTGAAATGACGATATAAGAGATATGAACAAATCAACTTAGCTTTTAATTCATGCAATAAAACGAAAACCGAGAAACAATTTAACGTTACGAGTAATCGCACCGAGCTTTAAGAACTGACAGGTACATAAGAATTACATTTTACTTAACCATTTACGGAATCACATATACCAAAAGAGAACAACGTTCAATCATTTGCGAATGATTATGTCAAGATTCCGTAAAGATATAAAATAACAGAACATCATTAGGGCGCGTCAACGACCGTTAGTAAAAATGTTCGGATGCATGTCCCCGATTTGTGTCTTAAATGTGCCGTTGCAATGCGAAGGTCTTGAATCGTGTTAAATAAGCGTGATGAAATAAATAAAGTTGTAACGGTACTCCATGACATTACAGAACAGATGAGGAGTAGGTAACAATGACAATCTCATAATCGTTATTTGTCAAATAGAAGCAAATAATTCAATAAGCAATCCAAAGTGAGTAATCATTTATTAACTTGGAAGTTACAAAACCTTAACTAATTAATTTGACAAATATATTCATAAAAAAATTAACTTAAATGTAAAAGACACAAATTTCCACAAGCTCTATTCAAATGCTGTCCCGAGGGTGAATGCCAGCAACATTACCTCGTTGAATAGCAAGGCTAATTCGTTGACCGAAGTATGTACCAGCTTTCTGATCATTCGCTGATTCTATCAAACGTTTGGACAAATGCTGAAAAATAATTTAGCATTAGATCCCCACGGTCCCACGGTTTTAACGCCAAATGCCAGAAATATGTAACCTTAAATAGTTCCAAATTAAACGTTAAACATTTTTTTTTTGAAACAACCTTTATATAATTGTAAGCTGTTTACAACGAACTTACAAATGTAATCTTATTTAATGTAAAAAAATATCGTAGTTTTTCGTATTACGCACATTGCTCTAAAACAAATGTAATACTTCTGTTAAATGGCATGCGGGAAAACTGGCTTCGCAGCCGCTTTGATGACGGCATAACCTTTAGCAAATTGATTAGTAAGAGTCTAAGAGTTGCGACCGATCCAGTTAATTGAACACTTAATTGGATAATTTCCGTGGAAGAAACTTACTAATACCTAGTTCATCATTGATGATATATGTGCAACTATTCACATTTAACGCTTCCGTACAAAGTCAACAAAGTTGCCTCTTCATAGATAATTAAAAATTGAAAGGTTTCGAAGGTTTACATTTGTGTTCCCTTTATCATCCACTGTAAGTTTAACATCATGTATTCAACTTGTTTGCAAATTACAAGCATATAATCTTTCTATAAAACCATTTCTATTAATTTTCTCAAACCATCATCATGCAATGATGTTCATGATCTATGCGTCAAAACATTTAACATTCTGATGCGTCGGCGCATCCTCATGTTCTCTGGAATGCTTGCTCGGCACGTGCCAATGTTCCGTGTAATCTGTAATCTCCAGGAAAATTCCTTCATAACCATGACAAAAATCGCAAAAAACGGTAAATTTTATCTGATGGTCGTGCCAATTTGAAACAATAGATCTTATTTATTTTCAATGGTCCACTAAGACTTACGAGTAACTTACACGGCAATTAATTGTATCAATGATCAAACTATAACTGCTCGCGTAGTTACCACTCGAATATAGTATATTAAAGAAATTAGTTTTCATAATGCAAATGTATATAGGTAAATATATGTAGCATTCAACACTAGTACTCCATACAACAAATCGATTACAATACGTCACATGCTTCCACATACCCACAATTACACGCTACCGCATTTCCTCCGCCGCATCGCATAGTGGAATCCATTTAGCCGTATTAAGTCACTTTTTTACCGAGAGCGGTGAACTTTCGCGCACCGATAAAAAGCGCGCAGCTGGCCTTGACCGGACGCATGCGCATGCGCACGCGCAAGTTTAGTACCGCGTTTATTATGCATCGTGCTACGTAGGTAATAGCGTAGCTCGATAGATATAAGGGTAAATTTATAGTTATTAGTGGTACCGTTAATTTAAGTAAATAAAGAATTGTTACGAAACAACTTATAAATAACTTTTAGAGCAACTATATAAATTGTTAAAAAAATTGCAGAAAGTATACGATAAATAGGAGTAAGTAATTCGATCCCAAGAAATTTTCTTTGCGTTTGCAGTGGAATTTACTTATAACATACCTTATATATTATAGCCTTATTTTACGTCAATATTCTAGGCACGCATAACTATGCAGAACACCGCTGCAGTGTTACTCTTATTAGCGAATTTTATTCACGTATTTTATTCACTACACTTATCCTACCATGTATGGAAGGTGACAGAATGTTTTATATACCAAATTTAGTTAGGTATATCTATCAGGTCCCTATGTTAAAAATAAGACATAAAAACTCGTGATCATCGTAGTTAACTATCCACAAACATATATCTACTTGTCAACTAGCATTGTTAAATATATTTTAGCCATTACTACTCTTTATGTTATTCGTAAAGAAATAAAGGATATCGAAGAACAGACAACACTTTATTGAAGTATAAAAATATCCATTAGCATAATTATATATCAGCAAAACCTAAATATGCGAAGATGATAGATTAATACGTCTTTATCACTGGAAGGAACATCATTCAAAGCGGATCATTCAATGTTTCGAAAGATAAGAGAAAAATATTATCATTCCAAGAGTAATTTATGCACCCGGACCACGCAAACTAAATATAACTCTGAAATCAATAAACCTTCCACTAAGCCAGGGAGGATGTATTTTATTTATCAAGAATCTGTTCTGGTTTACCGAGCGACACGTCAAAACTACGATTAAATTAATAATGTAAATTCTGATATCAATAAAAAATATAACAATAAATAGTAATTCTATGCAAATTGGAATTCGACTATAGGAATATTTAGAACTAGGCCGAATTTAATATCCGAGGAGTGTGTCAGAATTGTAATTACATTATTAAACCTGTTCCTGATAGTGAGTCTAGTGAATTTAACAGTAAATAACAAACTATGTAAATCGAAATCCGACAAAGACAGCATATTTAGAACAAGGTCAAGAATAATCTCAGAGGAGTTGGGAACGGACAATGGACAGCTATTTAAAGCGAGGACCGTGGGAGTGATCATTGAGAGCCTTAGACGAATGTAACAATAGTACAAGCCAAAGCGCATTTCGACACAATATTATAGGTGCCGTTGCAAAAACGAAATCAAGTTCTTTTCACGATGTGTTTAAGTTTAATATATTTCAGACCGACCGCAGGACTCACGATGCAGATAAACGATTTAGAGATACCAAAAACGGTATTCGTGTACATAAACTCAATTGGTGTAAGTGACTGGCTGTGACAAATGTTGGGTCGGTGGTGTTGCACGAAAATTTCGTATGCAATTTATCACGTCTTCATTGTGGAGTGATGATGTATATCTTAAGTGGAATGAATCGTTGATGGTGGCTATTTTGACACATGTGACTATAACAATGTTATGGCAATGACGTTATATTAAAAGTAGATTTGCATTTGATTGAAGACGAATGTTACTAGAATAGGTACTAAAATTATGACTGATTCAACAATTTAAATAATAACACAAAATTCACGTTGAATTTATCAAATATGCATGATTCGCCAAATTAGGAACTATATACAACGCTATATATATACCGATATCTATTAGCTGAAATGCTTATAGCTCTGTGGAACAGGAGTTATGACTAAGCAACATTTAACCTAGTCCTCAGAAACCAACCGAGTGCAACATCAGGATTACAGTACATTGTTATCAATTTTAATCTAAACTGATCTCAACAAATGCAAAGCTTTAAAATATATTCCAGGTATTATTCAAAGCGAAATAATGTCCGAACGCAGCATTAGGATAAATCAATTCATCTCTAATATAAAATACAGAAAATTTGTGTCTTATATATTATCTATATAAAGTTCTACACCTGCATAATACAGTTGTGACCGCTCTGCGGTTCAGATAGTTTCTCCGTAGTTCAGATAGTTTAAGTATTAGTTCTTTATCTAATTGTCAGTGACCCTAGAAGACCCAGAAAACAAGATATTTTAAGGTGCATCGTATAATTAATACTTATTTCTTTCCTAGTGTTCTACTCACTACTTCACTTCAACTTTAATGTAATCTGCTTTCTTTTTTACCAATGTAGCATTTTAAACATATGTACTGAACTCTTCTGATCTTCATTATACGCTGATCAAATGTGGTGCGACTTTGTCGCTAATTTTAAGCTGATTACATTTAACGAGCCTAAGTATTCTGAGTGGGAATACGCTGACATTTGAAATATCAGATTTTAAATGGAGCACTTGCCACAATTGATGATGATGTCTGAAAAGGCTATCAGGGTGTATCTGTTATTTAAATGGTGCTCATTAAGATACACTTAATACTCCGCAAAAGAAATAACAATGGCATGGAGCTATACTCAAAGAATTATGCAACCACTTGAGAATGTTCTGTACTGCTAACAGTATAATTAAAACTTTTGATAATATTAATATTTTAATGGTCTACTAAAACTAATAAAGTATCAGTATTCATACATCGTAACATGAAAATTATCAATTTCAATAGAAGCATTATTTTTCAAAACACATAATTAGAAAACAGTTTTTATCTACTCCGACAAGACTTTTTTATATACTTTCATATCGTTACATAAATGATGAATGTTTTATTTTGTTTAATTTAATATAGTAACATTTTATTTAATATACAAAAATATTATCATTCTGCACTTCATCTCAACAGTAACTTTAAATTTGCCGAATCTTACCCTCCCCCTTGCGAGCAGTACTCAAAAAAGGGATCTGAAGTTTTCGCTTCACGTTTTAATAAAGAGATTACCTGTTTTTACGAACGCGGCCTCACCGTAGGGTAAAAGCAATCTAACTGTCGCGATGATTACTAGCCGTACCCTGAAACCTATTAGAAGTTCTATCATCTCGTAACGGTTGTTCTAACACTATCCTATCCCCGATCTTATCTGAGACTAGGGTCTTGATAGCGATAACGCTTCTGGTTATTTGTAGTGGCGACAGACAACACAATGAGGAAATTATGAACTGATAATAACTTATTTATAAACATGTGATACATATTTTTAGCTATACCTTTTTTTTTATAAATAGCAAACGAGCAGGCAGCCCACCTGATGATAAGTGGTTACTGCCACCCATGGACATCTGTAAGAAACTTCATATAGAACAGAGGTTCTATATGAAGTCGAACACAGATGCGTTGCTACTCCCGAGGACTGAGATGGTCGCCTCATATAAAACTGAGCCGGCAACCACAACCTTCTACCTCACGCAAGAACTGCTTCACGCTAGAAGTAGGTATGGCGGTGGTACTTCCCCGGTTGAACTACATTGGTCCACCTGGCAAAATTTACTACCTATTCATTTATTAGAGAAGAAATTCAACGTATTGTAAGTCTGATATGGAATTTTGGCTATTGGCTATGAGATCAAGTGCAGGTCTAGATCATAACCGTAGTTTCATCAAAAAGTTGCTATATTTCGTCAAATTCACCACTCAAAAGTATCAATTTCTACCAACAGTTCAGAAGCTGTATTTAGTAGTT
>DWNE01001648.1:0-21223 GCA_018249875.1 Cecropterus toxeus | reverse complement strand
GGAGTGGGTCTATAAACGAATTCAACGAAAATATTTTGGTTTATTCTAGATTTTTATTACACTATGTACTATGTCCTTTCATCCATCGAGCAGTCCTTGAAAATCCACTGCTGGACGTAGAGCCCACCTAATCTACTGCGACCGGTCCTGCGCCATTTGAATCCAGCGGTATCCCATCGTCTTCATCAGGTCATCAGTCCAGCTGTTCGGTGGGCTACCTGTATTATTTTTGCCCAGACGTCTCCATTCGAGAGCTCTCTACCCCTTCGGTTATCTGTCCCACGTGCCGTTAGTATCAGTTAATTACGTTTCCTCGAAACAATCAGAGTTTACGTCTTCCGTTCATGCAATGATTGGCCAAAAAGAACGTGAACGTGCAATGAACGGGCGTAAACACGGACAATGGTTGTTTTGAGAACACATTTAGATTTCATACCAAGGACATGGCCTATTTGATTTTTATTTCTGCTGTGATTTAGGAAATAACCATCGCATGATGAATATTCGAATCCCAGTACGATTTTTTAAGTAGAACTATCTGGAAGTGAACTTCGATGTGAGAGATACTACCACCATACCTATTTCTAGCGTGAAGTATTGAGTTTCGCTGGAAGAATGTGGTCTCTGGTCCTGGTTAACCTCAGGTACGATGCTAATCTTATATGGGGTTGATTGCAGGTGTCCCTATATATGGGCAGCAGTCCCTATCTTCCCATATACTCGTTTGCTTCGATCTTCTTAATAAAAGTGAAATCGCCGTGATGATAAAATATAATCTAAATTAATAAGTTCTACGCAATTTTTCATCTTCATGGGTCTTAATTCCATTGCTCGTTTCCAATATAATCTATCTCCCAGGGTCATCTGTTTAAGCAAATTGACTCATCACGTTAAGTACCGCATTCGAATAAAACAATAATCAGAATTCGCATTGTTCGTGATGCGACCAGTATAGGGCGCCGATTTAGTACCGTTTCTGTGTATCGATGTTTGTATGAATACCAGTAGTTAAGTGTATTTTCAAAATTATATTGTTATGTTAAGTTGTTTTGTGTTCGAAAGCATTGGTAAAAACTGACACTTAACTGGTATCTCTGAAGGGTGATCAGTAAATAACAATTGGTATTAGACGATTCTAGTAAGAGAAATACTCTGCCTAGTAGAAGACCTTTTGAATATGTCTTGCAATTACATATCATCTTCTGTATAACATGAAAGTAGCAAACGAGCTTGAAATTCTGTTAGTCAACACTGCCGTCCATGGACATCATCAAAGTTCTTACTTAAAGTTGGCCACAAATACCTTGCTACCTGTAACGACTAAGTTTGAGCGTCTCTTATAAATCATATCTTCGTGAGTCTGGTATGAAAGTCTGGTCTAAAAGATCCAAAGATGTGGATCTTTCAGAGCAGAAAACAGCAATGCATAAACTACCGCTATTCTTTGGCAGAAAAAGGAATGTGTCGGTGGTGTTTCCAGAGTCGAACCGCACGTCCACTCGGTGTGGCGGTGGAGATTCTTAAGTCTAACTGCACTTTTGCCATTTTAAAAAGGTGATCTCGATGTCAGTAGATACCGATGGGTTATATAGTAAAGAGATTATTTACTGCGTCGTCTACACATTTTCCACATTCTAAGAATCCAGCTTATCACGTCAGGTTCTGATCCCGTTTAGGGATTGACGTCTTGAGACCTTTGACTTGGTGGACATGACGCTGTCATTGCTAAGCCCCAACACCCTAAGCTATCGGTTAATTGAGAAACTGATTGGATATATTGACTAACAGTTACTATAATAAATGGTCTTTATGTTTCATCTTGTTCTAAGTCTGTCTAGAGTTGAAATTGTTTTAAAGAAGGTTATTTTTGCAGCTCTGCACACGGTTATTATTTCATGTGTTAATTCAGGTGATATATTGTCTAAGTGCCAAGTTTTAGCGAAATTCGACCGGTAACTTGACAAAACTTCATGTTGTTAATTTTAATATTTATCGGCGGCGAATATGAAATTATGTTATTTGTATTTATTATAGTAGAATTTCGACCACTGATGACCAATAGTTTTCACAAGTTTCTGTTACATAACAAAACGTCCTACCTATAAAAAAGTGCGCTAACAAATTCAATATTTGGATGAAATTTGGCACATAGATGATTAACGCTTTAGGACTTATCATGGTATATGACAGAAGCAGGCAGAGTTGCGGAAATAAGCTAGTGTTATATAAACCAACACTCCTAATGAAATGTCTTTCACTTGATAGGTATATGTTACGATGCATGATAGTAATGTATATCTAACTAATTATTCTTATCTGAACATGGCATACTTTGACAGGTGGAATCCGGCGGCTCTTCATAAACGATGTATATACAGTTCTTGCAATATATACTATTTGAATTTATTATTACTTACCGTGTACTACTTTGCTATTTAAATTGATTTCAATTTGAAATTTACAGAACGAACATGAAATAAATTTCACAAAAAGCATTTTACGATATCGTCATTTTGTCTGAATCGTTTTCAGAATGATAGCGGCAGTTTCAAAAATATATTTTTATTTGTAACAACAGGATCAGTTTTACGTATTTCAATAACAAATCCTATATCCTAGAACGGAAACAAACGAACAAGTGATAAATTGGATAAATATTAGGTAACGTTGTTTACTCGTCGAAGGCCAATAAAAACCGTTATAATTGAATTCGGATGGGTTCGTCCTACCGCCGAGTCGCGCGTTGATTGGCCGATATTCAAATTTGGAACTAACGAGATGTTTCACGGGCGACGTGTGATGTCGTTTCACGCTGTGGCTAATATTTTTCATATTGCCGGGGGGCAAATGGAGAGGTAATGGGGAGTAATGGGGGTAATGGGGCGAAGGATTGGGGAGTGCGCTGTTTTGGTCGGCGCCCTCCAAGGCGGTTAGATTTGCGTTTAGAATATTTATTTGCATGTAAAACGCTTGAGACGTCTGCTATGTACGTAAAATGATACACAAGTAATGGATATTATATATTCGCTACATCACGAACCGCACGTCTATTGTATATAGAATAATATTGGATTATTACACACATGTTGTAAATCACACAATTATGTAAATCAATTATTGTCGTGAAGTAGATATTGTGAAGGATAGTAATATTTTAGATATTTAATGAAAACTGACCAAGACTAATGATGACATTTTTGTATTTATATTAAGGTGATGACTATTATGCTATGTTAAATTTCTTATGTTTTTTTTTAATGAACACTCATCTGGCCTATAGTAAGTATTGTACCGTTCAATGCATTTCTTTATAAGATTTGTAAGCGAGCATTTAGTTCATCTAATGGTAGGTAGTTACTGCTGACCAGCTGAAGCAGCTTTGAATTTTACAGGCTTTCTATTTCTAACTCAATCACTGTTACATTTCTAGTTCTGAGAGCTAAGATAATCGCCTGATATGAAAGTAAGCTCGCAACTACACACTTCAACGGAAATGTGTTGATTGTGCCTTCTGTATCTTTGAAATAAGTATCGTTATTGCACATTCCAGTCGCCCTAATCTCTTTCTACTACGTTACAATTTAAAACTTTACAATTTTGCATTCTACAGTCTTAGTAAGACTGATATTTATAGAAAAAATACATGGAAAAAAATACAATACGGAACTTCATTAACTCGTAAAGTGAGAACTTGTGTTCTTTTAAAATCTAATTAACGCTTTAGATTTGAAATTTCGTTGCACTACGCTATCAAAAATATTCCCTCAGTAACGTACTTTACACAGGACATAGACTCGCCCAGTAAAACTAGTTAGCGCGGCGTCCTATCAAAATCCGTCCGATGATGTTGATGTTGTTACTTTGTACGTTCTGGTTTGCTTTGGGCTAGTTATAATTACTTAGCTTCAGGATTTTGGAAACTAGTTTTTTTTAGTTAGTTATAGATGTCCAAAATAATTTATTAATTTTACATCGTTTTCAGCGTTCGCTATCCCAATGGTAAAATCGGAACAATATTACTAAGACTTTGCTGTCCGTCTGTCTGTCTGTCTGTTCTTAGGCTGTATCGCATGAGCTGTGATAGGTAAACAGTTGCAATTTTCACAGATGATGTATTTTTGCCGCTATAACAACAAATATCACTCACTCACTTTTAATGAGGCGACCATCTCAGTCCTCGGGAGTAGCAACGCATCTGTAATTGACTTCATATAGAACCCCTGTTCTATATGAAATTGCTTACAAATGTCCATGGACGGCAGTAACCACTTACCACCAGGTGGGCTGCTTGCTTGTTTGATACTTCATATTTTTGTATGACACACGTTTGACACTTTTAATGTCTCTTAATCATCTGTTACTATACTCTATATTGTTATTGTTCACATTTAAAATAACCATCTGCCGCTAATTTTCCAGCCACCCAGGGTTGGCTGGTGGAGAATGCCATCAGGCATCATGTTTGCCCTATTGTAACTTAATATTATAAAGGTGCAATAAATATTATATTTATAATAAATAAATGAATAAAATATTTATAAAAAAATACTAAAATAGAATAAAATAAATATCTAACATGGCTCTTATACAACTATAGTGACTTTTTGCTCGACCATAACATGTGACAGCGTGTTGATAAGTTCTCAAAAATGATAACTGCTAATACAGCAACGTGCTTTATATATTAATAACGGTTAAGTACGGAACACTTCTTGCACGAGACCGACTCGTATGACCGGTTTTTACATAATTATTTCACGCTTCTGGTCTGGATATAGGCCTTATTTGTTGCTGGCTCACTTATATAACGGGAGGACCTTTTTAGTCCTGTTTTTATAAGAAGTTGATTACAGATGTCCGTGGGTGGCAGTGACCACTTACCCTCAGCTATCAGCTTACTTACTATCAGCGTATTACCTACTTATCATCAGGTTTGTACGCTCATTTGCAACTTCAATCTGATAAAAATATCATCAATCTTGGTGAGAAGACGTCATACATTTTTTTGAAGTAACTTTCTCCCATCATCCTACCTAAAATACATCAATTCGTAACTTAATACAAATTCGTCCCGTCTTCAACTCACAAAGAAAACGTATGTTTATTCAGAACTCCGCTTGTTACGTTGTATATTGTGTTACCGGAACTTTTATTGGAACTTATGAAATTTCCACGAAACTTCTAATGAAGGTTGGAGTTTTATGCAAATATTTCTTGAAACATCCAACCGGATTAAGCCTCGTATAGTAAGGATGTAAGAGTTGCTGAACTAACGGTGGAAAGTTTTGAATAGAGATGAGCAGTTTGAGCACTTTTAGGTCTTAGCCAAGCGCACATTACAGGCGTGTTGTAGATTTTCTGTTAAACCTTGCGACATTGTGTGACACGTATGCATATAATGTTATATTAATTGGTGACCTTTTTTCAGATTCTAGTAGCAATCAAGCATGCTGTCCAGCTCATGGTAAGCTACCACTACTGGATAGTAGTCCATGGATATGGACAATTGTAAGCCACTTCATATAAAACAGCGGTTCTATCAGAAATTAATTACACATGCATTGAGTTACCGCTTCACCCTAGAAACGTGAACCTGGCGGTACCTCATAGTAATCATCTTTGCAGAATTATAAAGATTTTATAATTATTAAAAACGGCGTCTGGAAACATGGAAAAAAGGACCGATTTGTCCATTATCATAAATATATATTAAATAAAGATAAAAAATTGACATACCAAAAATATATATTATAATACTTTTTTATTACTATGTTGACAAAAATCATATAAAACATAAATTAAATAGGTATATTATTACTATGAAAACTAAATTATTGAAAATAATGTTAACTGAAAGCATTATTTCAGGTAGTCGAGTTTGGTTTAAAAAATTAACTATGTCACTTGTTTATAAAGTTAGTTACACATGTCAATTAGTGGCACTGTCCACTTACTATCGGGTGGGCTACATGTTTGTTTGCAACTTTAATCTTACAAAAATCCCCTTTTTTATATAAATATGAAGTAGCAAACGAGCAAGCAGCCTATCTGATGGTGAGTGGTTACTGCCGCACATGGACATTTGTAAGCAACTTAATATAGAACAGGGGTTCTATATGAAGTCTATCACAGACGCGTTGCTACTCCTGAGGACTGAGGTGGTGGCCTCATATAAAAGTTAGCCGGCAACCACACCCTTCCACCGAAACGCAAGAACTGCTTGACACTAGAAATAGGTGTGGTGGTGGTACTTCCCCGGTCGAACTACATTGGTTACCACCTGGCAAGTATAGCACCCTAAATATACTACGAATACTTTTAAAGGTACGTCATCGTATATAAGTAAGTAAATTGTTTCGGTAAAAGTTGAATTTTACAGCCAACCTGTCATAAACCAAGCACTTGGAGTCAATGAACAGAAACGTCTTACGTCAGTGATGCTCAAACGTTCAACTTTTTACCGTCTAACTTTAGTACCTGCAGTACGTCAGTGATGCTCAAACGATCAACTTTTTACTGTATTTCTTAAGTACACGATGCTCGTCAGGGACGCTCAAACGTTCAACTTTTTAACGTCCTGCGATAGTAGGTACCTAATATAAGTTAGGAGATATCCAGTGAAGTATGGAAACTGTTATTAAATAAGAGTTTACTTTAAATTAAATCCAATGTTTTTTTTTGTTCAACCTAGAATACACGCTTTCTACACTCATAGCCCCACAGTAGGATTTTCTCCTGTGTCGTGGGTGCCGTGGACACACAAACACGAATACACAGACAGACAGGTTTGACAGAGATGCGTTTTATACTCGGAAGCTAGTCATAGGATAACAAAACATTGTTTGGCGCTTTGACAGTGTTGAGTAAATTTCATGTTTCAAGATCGGAAATATACATTTGTTGATAACAATGAATAATGCTTGAAACGAATGATTCTTGTCGCCTATCGTGTTTCTGCATGAGAAAATTTCTGAAACTAGAACATCGTTTAACTCAGATATCCTGATGTAGTTTTTGGAATATTCTATTCTCATTGCATTGGTATAGTAGTAGAACCTGGAACTGGAGCATCAGATATGGCGTCTTAAGCGATCTGGGTAAACATGTACTTCTACAAGGCGTTCAAACGCAACCCTTTAAGGGGAAGACGGAATGAGGGAAATCGATTTGATTTTCAATAGCAGAACTCGTATCATTTTTATTTTATCTTCACGTAGGTACTGATTAGTATTTTGGTATGAGTTTATATTTGTAGTGGTCACGTGATCTTTAAAAACCGTTACTGAAAACGTCATTGCATCGGGCTAACCGTCCGCTAAGTAATTTGCACCAAAGACGAAGCCATTTGTATATATTTTTACTTGTTGCTATGTCGCGCTTGATTTAGGTAAAATGTTATTTTATGAGTACCAGGGATCAAAACATATACAAGTAACTTATAATACTTTATGTACAAAAGTGGAATTAATATTACAAGCATGCTCGATCAAAAATATTTTTAAAATAAAATAATATCAAACTAAACACGAATAAACTATCACGTGCTAAACTTTATACCATTGCTTACTGCAGTTCAATTCAATTTGCTTAATTGACTCATCCAATATATGTTTGTTCGTAATGTTTGGTAAACGCAAACACCAACAATACTGAATCTACGGTTTTGTTTATTCGAATCACATTTTGTATCGGGTAACTGATACCGTGATCAGACGCGGCTCCATTTGCTAATTAGTTACAATGCGTTTTGATTAAAATTGATACGCAAACAGTGATGATGACTAATCATTGATCAAGGGTGCTTGATTAGATTCGTGTGTTTTATATTTACAACATCTAAATAATAAATGTAAGCTGCATGTCTATTCATCTGTTTGCAAAAAATATAGTTTGGACGTTTGAGAGTAAAATTTAAGAAAGATTTCTATAATTTGGTAGAATATTTATGTGTTATTGTTTTTTTCTATAAAATTATTTGTTGAGTTTCATTACTACGAGTAGTAAATATTTCTTAACTCTAAAGGTTTTTCAGACATGCATCCTGCATCAATCATTTCTTTATACGTTTCGGCTATTTTCCATTCTAGATTACAAATTTGTCATATAATATCTTCTTTGCAGGGTTTCAATCGAAAAAATACTTATTTACCTGTTGTTGCATGGCACACTTCTATTTAAGTACTCTACTCTCTACTCTACAACAATTCCTATCTTTTATTCTGAAAATTGCCTTGTAGGTTTTTATATTTAACTAAAATTGTTATTAATAAATTTTTCACCACTTTATATATTATAATATCAACAATTAATTCAGTGATACAAAATTAATGTAAAATCACAATCAGTTTTCATGTTTCTCCACCAGGTGACACTACGGTTTCATTGTGCACGATTGACATCGTAGATCGTGGCGCTTTGACGGGATCAATTTGTTAATTATCTGCCGCAGAACACCGAGTGGCGATTTGCGTTATACCTTTCATAATTTTCTATCTGTTTCTCTGAATATATTATTTTCATTAAAATCTGAGGTGTAGTTGATTTTTTAACTCAACGCGGGTGTCAATAAATTTAATCTGCCATCTCTTTTATACCGACGATATCTCATCACATTCAAAGTATACTATTTATCTACAAATCACAAAAGGTTATTTTATATACACATCAGACTTTTAAATAGTTTTACTCTAAACCTAATTTCTAACTAACATCTTACAAATCCCGAAAATCAGACAATCTCAATATTTCGAGAATTGCTTTACTTTACTATTAACATATCTACTATTTACATCTTATTTATTCATTTAAATCTCAATGTTATGAGTTGAAATATGACGTATCAGTATTAAAATCTTCAATCATTAAAATATCAGTTATGAGTTGGAATATGCGCCAATACCACAAACGCTATACAATAAAGGCAACGTGTGCATCCATTTGCTAATTATCTATCCATCAGTCTGACACGAACCCGTTCGGTACAGCGTCGATAGCATTCATAATTTAATGCTTTGACATTGCACGGACGCCTCTCCTGATAGTTCTGGCTGATTATTTCCGATTAAACTGAAATATGTGTTTACTGGCTGGCTCAGTGATATGAGTTTCGGTTTAACCCTCTCGAGATCCGGCTACTACGTCAATCAATCGATGAAATGAGACGCCCACGTCTTAATTCTTTTCACACATTTTTTTTGAAAAATGCAGCATGCCACTTGACAGTAAGTGGTTATTGCCGTCCATGCCGTCGTAATCAAGTTGATATAGAACAGTGGTTCTATTCGGCTTTGCAACTTCTGAGGATCGAAATATTCTCCTCATTTATAAGTTGGCCGGAAACCGTCACCTCCATAAAAACCAAAGTCTTGCTTTACGGTAGAAAAAAGCTGATACCTCCTCAAAACATTGTTCCACCATCAGGTGAATTAAAAGACTACCTGCGGCGTCAGACCTGTCATGGTCGAAGCGCAATGAGACTGAATGAGAATTTAGATTTCAATCCTATTTCTGAGTGATTTCAGATATCTATAAATAGTAGCGATCACTTACCGCATTGCAGGCTGTTAGGATATCATAAAAATGCATTTAGTGGAATAATAAATTAACAAACCTAATTAAATTCTCATACGCTTATTACCTTGAATAATTCTGCGATTCGCATTTCCGACCACTCGAGTAGGGACATAATTAGATACGGAAACCTATTGCTCAATCTAATTCAATGTCTATACCACAGTATATGTTATCTATATTGTGTGTATACGGTGCGGTATACCGATATACCCGTATACAAATATTTGGCCAAGTTAGAAGCAAATCAGTATATAGTTAACCGTTACCTATTTGCTATAATCCCTGTCACTCATACTTAACGAACTCTGCGAGTAATATGCTGTATTAAATTGGTCAGTGCGTGTTAGATTGACAGCTTATTAGAGGTTTAGCAGTGATTTTATTCGATTAGACTATAATGATATGATACGATATGATATATGGTAAGATCTCAAAATCGGTTTGTGTGATTAGTTGTTATAAGCGAAAATAATAAATTTTAATGTATGAAATTTTAACATGTGATATAACGAACATATGAAATTACTCGTAAAATTTGTTGTAAAGTGATGGTACTAATGCTGCTTGTTTAAATATATTATAATATTATTTATTTTTATGTAACCTTACTTATGAATGGACGTGCATTGTTTAAATTATACAATTACTAGTAACGCATGTTGTCGTCACTAGTAATTGTACTGGCGCCTAGAATGATATATCATATTATGTTTAACGCTAAACAATGTAATGGTGTACAGTGCGTTAGTGACCTAAATAAATAAATATATGATTTTGACTTTTGGAAATATTATACTGTTAATTGCGACGCTTTAAGAAGCTCTTCTCTCAAATGATTGAGCGAAAGTACAAAGTGTATATTTTAATTATTTTTTTTTCTCCATCAATTATTTGAATGTAAATACGATTTCTTCTTTGTTAATCCTATATTGTGGATCTTCGTTATCGTATATTTGTTTGGAAACCTACTGAAGGGAGGCTTTTAAATAAATTTTATGCGAAAAATGGTCTTTCGATAAGCGGATGCTGCCATTTCGATGAGACGGGACTTGGGTCTTCCCATTTTTGATTTTTTTCTGTATGTTATACCGGCTTAAGCACTTTCATTTATATTGGGAGAAAGGAGGGGGGCATGAACCCTTACGTCCCCTTACGCACGTGTAAAGTTATGTACATATGATTAAAGTCATTAGATTCTATAGCTCAAAAATACATATTGGTACTTAAAAAATAATTCAATGTTGGTTGAGCGACAATCTTTGTAACTAAATTTCGTAAATTTTCTATAAACCTTTGAGTATCTATTCAGTTTTATTAGTATTGTAATAATAATCAATACCTACTAAGAATAATATATATCAATACTGCCAACCAAGTTTATATTGAAAAATAACAGTTATGTAATATTTTATTATAACACAAATAAAATCGTTCCCGATTCCCGAATAGGCTGTAATCCCCGTCACTCATACTTACAGCGAAGACGCGCTAAGTGGATTACGCGGTATTAGTCCGATCCGTGAGGCCTGGCTACCGGTTCCACTTATTGTGTCATGGTATGTGATTTTATGATAGCCTAGATATAGATTTTTTCTTATATATTGAAGTCCACCGGATGATAAGTGGTTACTGTCGCACATGGACATCTCTAAGCAACTTTATATAGAACAGGGGTTCGATCTGAAGTCGATCACAGTTGCGTTGCTACTCCCGAGGACTAAGGTCGTCTCATATATAAGTGAGTCGGTGGTGATAGCCTAATATATCGGCCTTACGTTGGGAATCTGGGGTTTAATTATGTACATACAAATACGAATACACAAACACCTAGTCCGAGAATACAAATTTAAATTTGTCATTTAGATGTCTGTTTGGCCGAGGATTGAACCCCGAACCCACTGCGTGTCAGTACGGTGACCTCTACGCTACACGGGTCGTTAACATAATATCGTGAAGAATATAATATGTCACTCTGCAAACTTAAACCATTCGAATGATCACTGATGTCACAATCGTGCGTGCCAAATAAATAGACATACATACATACGAACGTACTGACAAACATAGATACGTACGCTCAAAAAACACTTTTCTTCTTCTTACGCAATCGGGTAAAAATGTCATATTATTTCATCACTATAAAACCTATCATGACAGTATAGTTTATTTCTTATTAACTTTTGGTGAAGGTTTGCTATTTACATTGACAACTAACTTCATTCAAATCATTGCAACCATTACAATACTGGATTTACTGAATCAACAGACGCATAACAAGTGGTAAATATATAAATGGATGGAGTAAAGAACCAATAAATATGTGGAAATCTCTGGAAATTCAGTCAAATATAAGCTTAAACGATTGCAAACGACAACAGACACGATAAGATTTGGAGAGCATATATGATAGACTTCATGATAGTCATATTCTTAATATATAATAAATTGAGTGTCACGTTGTATGTCCGGATTAATCTCCTAAATTACTGAACTGATGTCAATAAAATTTTCACACCGTGTACAGTTTCATTTAACTCAAAAGATAGGATAGTTTTTTTTTATAGCAATATAAATTATATGATGTAGTAGCAAACGGGTATGTAGTCTAATGTTATAAAATTAAGACGGTCATAATTGTTTATAAATAAGCTTGTACCTTTATAATAGAAAAATATACAATTTTAGGTTATTTTATTAGCAGCAAATTAACGTGCAATTCCGATGGTTATTAGTCAATATCGCACATGTTAACTTTTTATAAAGAACAGGAGTCATCTAAACCCACTCACACGAGTCATCGTTCGAGGGTTAAGACCAGACCATTGCCGAAAGGCGATAACTGTTTCACGAAAGAAATAGGTGTTGCGGTGGTACTTCCCCGAAGCATAGTCGTGCTACCGCCTTGAACAAGAAAAAGAGGTATCAAATGTTGTTTTAATCCTGAGGACTAATTCTACATTGTATCCTCGTTACTTTCGAAGGGTTTTTTGTTAGTTAACCCAGAAGGAGGATACTTTGAAAGTGCAAAGGAAAATAAACTTTTTAGGTCACATTTATACAAAAATGTTGCTTCCGGAAATCTAAGAAACGGAATAGAAACGAGAGCGTGCAACGAACACCGATGTAGATAGCTTTGGAGACGGTTTATCAGATTTAGAAAATTTAAATTATATTTAATGGGGCGAAATAATGACAAAAATTTAGATATCTGTTTGAATACCATCTCCCAATGAAAAAGCTAGTTGTAGAAAAAAGTCGTGTCTTAAGTAGTGGGACATAAACTGGTTGCAAATAAAAGCTATTAGGGTATTGCTCTATTTAGATCATTGACGTATAAATGAATAAAGAAAATAAAGAGGCTTTCTAAACATTTTTCAGATGTAATAATGATTTTCAGTATATGCGTGTTACATGTATATTCCCCCACGAAATTGACTTTTTAATTTTTTGAGCAGCAATATTTGTAAAACAAATATAATTCCAAGAGTATCGAGAATATTAATTCCCAATATGAATATTGTATGCGAAACATATATTTGTAATGACAACCCGAAAAGCATTTCCAAATCTGTCAATTTCATATATGTATTCAATGAACAGAATTGACATGATATGTTTCTTCTTATTTTAGAAAACAAAAGCGATAAATATTACGTGTATCAATTATCGTAAATGATTTTGATACTTGATTTCGTTCGATATATCAACGTTCTGAATCAGAACTGTCTTCAATGTTGTATGTTCACCTGATGAGAGGAAATTATCTCCAAAGGTACTGAAGTTTAATTAAAACAGTATTTCTGTTAAACCTCATGCACAACAGAACTTGCGTCCAATCTAAAAAATGCTCCATAGTAATTTGTTTTGAAAATATTACGTCCAAAAATTTTTAATAATCAATTACTTTGGGAACAATATTTTTGATATAAAATTCCAATAATATCTAAAAAATTAACTTTCAATATGAATAGTATGCAAAATATATTTTTGTTATGACGACCCAATAAACATTCGAGAGCTGACAATTTCATAAATCCATTCAATGAGCAGAATTTGTGTGCAAATTGATTTATGAATCAGCCACAGTCAGCTGATTGGCAAATTAACTAATGAATGCGTGATGTATGAACAATACTGATTGACAACCTGATTTATTGACCTACGAAAACCAATAGCCGATAATGCTAATGTCTAAACATGTACTTGAAATTGAGTAATTAGTGCGTAGAAAATGACGATGGTTATAGGAGTTCACTTCAATATAATTATGTCGATGATGACGATATAGGTACGACTTTTCATGATTTAATTGCGTTAGGACCATTAACCATTTTTTGAAGTATTTTTGCAGCAGAGTTTACAAGGCGGGACTGTTGTTTGAAGAGTGCTCTAAATATAGGATACTTCAAAATGAGAAACATTTGAGATATACGAATGTAATATACTGCCTGGCTTGGAGTAATTTAACGACCATGGAACATTTAACTGATTTGACTGAGTCTTAAGTTTGCGTGTGATTTATAGACTGTTCAATTTTAAACAAATTTTGGAGATAAAAGAACGTTCCAATGTACTCATTCGACTACATTGAAATGTTAGACAAAATGAAGTTATTTATGGTTGTTACTGGAGTAGGTACTCGGGTGATAAAGTGATAAAGAAATAAATGTAATATGTCATATCTCTTGTGACTGAATCCATGTAAATATTCCCGAACGCCGCGGGGCACTGAAACTGTAGTAACGCGACCTATTTCAAATCCCTTTATTACACACTCTCCTATATCTAATACCAAATTGCTCGTGACAAGTTTCTAGGTTATTTGAATCTTTAGATAATATTAATCATCATTATTGTCGTCGGCTACTTACTAGTACGTACAACAATGGTAACTTACTGAACATTGTTCTGATAATTCCTTTCTCTTTCGTTCTGATAGTTCTTTTTGTGAGTCGTTAATCCTTTTTGTGTCTACTTCTCCTTAGCCTCATCGGTATTAAAAGGGTTGAGGTCTTGTATTCTTCATGATAACCATGTACTGCTTTGTAAGATTCGACCATTAAGTTTAATTATACTTGTTGTTATCTTTAGGTAAACTAAACTAATCCAGACAGGCAAATTTAGCAATCTCTCTTGTATTGGTGTTGGATCGAAACAAGCGTTGGTTCAATTCCGTTTCATCGAAGCGCTAGATGCAGATGTCTCTACACAAACGCCATATTTTAAATTTTCCTCTCTAAACCCATGTGACGTTTATTTTTATTGCGAACTCACATTTCCAATATCGGAATGTTTGTCGGATTGCGAGGCTGGATTAAGTTTCAAATCCCGATATGAAAGAATTCCCGGAATATAACTTGTTTGTGAACTTCAAACCGTTGTACCTCCTTTTGCAGTCTTTTGCTACTGAACTGAACTAGTTTCTAACGGAAGTTTGCTGAATCTATTTTACGTGTAAGGCTACTTACCTATCACTGTCCTACTTTTGAGTATGTATCTATCTCCTTTAAGAATTCAAGGGGTTTATGTCATGACACTACTCTAGTTATGTGTAGTTCATGATTATTCTATTAACTGGTATTCAATCTTGTCCAGTTTTGTGATAAAATTCCAAGGTCTTTGAGAATTATTTTTTATTCTTATAAATTACAATAAAAACTTTTTATGCTATTAATGAAATGTTTTATTCTTACAATAAATCATGCCATTAAATAGTTTTTTTGTCTTAAATGCCTTTGAAGTATTTCTGACAACTATGTATATGTATTAAAAAACCGCACAAAGGGTTTCATACATCACTGCGCGTAACCCTTTCGACACGTTCTTATTACTGAGTAAATCGTAAAATTTTAAGTAACAATAGCTAATCAAATTATACTTACAACCTTACAAGTCTAATAAACTTTATAATCACCTGTTCCTAGGACCGAGATCAGAGAGGATTCTATAGCGAGTGCCAGTTAATCCGAATTCGGGTCACGTCGTCAACTCACGAATGGTACATTCCGGAATTGGACCTAACTTGAACATGCATAATTAAGCGCAGTGTTAATTAATTTGGAAAAAGTATGCACAGTCTTAAAACGTCTTTATTAAATTTGCTTATCTTAATAAACGCAGCAAGTAGTATGATTTTTTCTTTATAAGATTGAAGTAGTAAACTATTATGCAGTCTACTTAAGTAGCAGTGGTAAGTGGTCACTGACGTCCATGGACATCTGTAAGCTTCTTTATATAGAACAGGGCTTCTATATGAAGTCAATCACAAGTGCGTTGCTGCTCCGGAGGACTTATATAGTCGCGGATAATGAGCTGGCAACTATATTCTTTCACCGAATCGCAATAACCGCGTCACGCAAGAATTAGATGTGGCGGTGGTATCTTCCTGGTTTAACCATACTCGTTCTACCACCCTGCCTCCTTTCTATTTGCCTTTCAAATTAATTGCTGCATCTTGTTGTATCTTACAGATTGGCACGTAATTTTGGTAGTTTTATTTGCATTTTTCTGCAGACTGCATTTCTTGATTTTCTCTTTTAAATTAATTATTATTAAAAAGTTTGGTTCTTTGATTTCATGATAATTTATTAAAATTAATGCCTGTAGGAGTTTGCGTTAAAGTTGTTACATGAAAATGTAATACTACACATATTTTTTGTGGTCCATTTGCTAGTTTTCATATGATATGATAAAAAAATATCATATTATTATGATAAAAAACGTCCACTCTTCATGTTTTATTTTCAAGTATATTTAAGAATTATTAAGCCTATATCATCGCTCTGTCAGACAAGGCGAGTCCAGAACCCTATACGTCAAAATCTGTCAAGTCGTTGGGACTGTAGGGTGTTAGATTGACATTCATTTAAAATCTTTACCTTTCTTTTCACATAGTAAAGTAATGACTACTGGGCTGTTAAAATTTCTTATTTTTTACATAGAAGTAATGATGAGCATGCAGTCCACCAGATGGTAAGTGGGCACTGCCGCCCATCGACATCTGTAATCAACCTCAGTTTTACCTAAGGTGCGTTTCTACCCTTGAAGAGTAAGTTGGAATGCCTCAGATAATTATGTCTCCCTTACCACACCCTTCACACCAGAATCTAGCAGCGCTTAACACTATAAGACATAAATAAGTATGACGGTGGTACCACCGGAGTCGAACCACAAAGAGTTCTACCACCTTTAAATCTTTTTAATTCGACGACCCGCGTGGCGGAGCGGTCACTAAACCGGTCTGACGCGCAGTGGGTCCAGGTTTCGATTCCCGATCAGACATAAATATAAATAATGAGTTAAGATTACTATTCTGGGTCTGGGTGTTTGTGTATTCGTCTTTGTGTGTCTATGGTACCCACGACACAGATGAAAATCCTAGTGTGGGGCTATGAGTGCAGAAAGCTGTTTTTTTTTATTATTTTATTCTTTTTAATATGCAGTTTTCTTGATACTTTGCAGAGCTACTCCGTCAATTCACCCAACTTTCTAATCCTCTTGTTCCTGTAACCGACTGAGGCCAGAGAGGGTTGTAACACAATAAGCGCCATTTGTTCAGATTCGTGTCACGTCGCCCGCCCGGGAATGGGAATTAGGCCATTCCCGAATTGGACCTAAATTCTGGAGACATTGCTTCACGGTACACTTATGCCTAATTCTGGGTAAAAGTGCCTAATCTGCAAGCTCGTTCGTTCGCCGTTTCTCGTTCTATGTATCTTATATTAATACTTTTTGAAATTAGAAGTTATTACTCAGAATTTTTAAGAGAGTAAGATATTGTTATATTTCTGCCCGACTGCGACAGAATGAGGCTAATGTTTTTGAGCGTATGTATGTATGTATGTTTATTTGCATGTATGTCCATTTCTTACGTGCTACAGCCTAAACGGCTTGGCGGATAGTGACGTATGAAATATGACTAGAATCTTCTCAGTTTGCAGAGTGACATAAGGTATATAATTTTAAAAAATGTCGCCTGGAATTAGAGGAAAAAAGGAGGGGAGGGACGAATTTTTTACTGTTACGACGATACGGATATCCAATGAAAGCTGATAAATAGACCAATGTAAAAATATATATATTATAATACATTTATTTGACTATTTTGACAAAACCTATACTTAATATATAAGCAAAAAATTCGGTTTAAGCAGTCGGCATTTTCGTTTTAATGTTTTAAACGTTGTTACTAGTTATAAAATTGTAATAACAAACGAGCACGCAGACCTCCTGACAGTGTGGTCACTGCCGCCCAAGCAACTTCACGTAGAAAAGAGATTTAATCTGAAACCAATTGCAGTTACGTTTCTTCTCTTGAGGACGATGGTCTTAGGATGGTCATGGACTTCAGATAGTCGCCTCATATGTTAGTTAGCCGGCAACAACACCTTTCCACCGAAACGCGAGATCTGTTTCACGCTATCACTAAGAGAAGTCGCCAATGCATCGCCAGCTTTGAAGAAGAGCTCTTTTAACACCTTTTATAAGAGCCCCATGTTAGAGTCCTTGGGGAATTCCAGAGAAGGAAGGTTATGTCTACGATACGATTGATACGTATACACAGCTGTATGTTAGATAATTCGTTGTAACAGCGATGTATTTCAACCGCACGATAAAAGCCATCAGGAGTTTCGATAAGCTATACGTTAAAAGCTCTTTTTACCCATGCTCCCCTAGTACTCAAAGGCGCGTCAAAGCGAAGTAATTAGTGGCAACTGTAAAAGGTTCTTTATGAACCGGTGTTTCGAAGCGAACTATTAATTAATCGAGCGATACCTTTTATCGGCAAAGGAGTAGAATATAGTTCCTATAAAGTCTGATGGGACAAGCGCTTTACCTTTTGTTCTGGTTTATCGTTACATTTTTAGGGTTCTGTACCCAAAGGGTCCCTATTGCTAAGACTCGGTGTTCATCTGTCCGTCTGTCTGTCACCGGGCTGTGTATGTCATGAACCGTCATAGCTAGACAAAATAAGTTATCACAGATTTTGTATTTCTGTTACTGCTAGAACACTAAATACTAAAAACAGAATAAAATAAAAATAAAAGGGAGGCAGCCATACAACAAACGTATTTTGTACCTTTTTCATAGATAATGTATGGAACGCTTTATGCGCGACTTCAACTCGCACTTGGCCGTTTTTTTATTATTGTGTAATAGTAAAGAAGTGCCAAATGAATAGTCCATCTAAGCAGGGGTGGAAATGTCGCCCATTAAACATAAAACCAACTCCTTATTCGAAGTCAGTTAAAATACAAAAACGCTCATGAATTTTAGTCATTACTGATCACCCATCCAACTAACGGCTGCGCACGACGTTGCATAACTTTGTACATCGAATTTGACAAGTCCTGGAGATATACGATAAACCACGAGATATATGAATAAATGATTAAATAAAAATATTTGATATATGGTTTCACATTTCCATCGCGGTAATGAAACTTTTAATTCATTCGTCCTCCAGAGTGTAATAAATTTGCAAAATGAAACCCGCTCGCAACATGCTTATTAGCATAAATTTTACATTGATGTCCTTCTATCTGAAGTTATGTTACTCTTGTATAATTATATCTTTTTACGTAATAACAGTATTCGAACATTCGTTTAAGAGTGATAAGACAGTATAGTTTTATGGTGTTTTTCCGCAACATCAAGAAATGGCACCACTGCATGATGAATCATGCTATCGAAGGTTTCTTAATATCCTACATACATATATACATGTTTTGAACGGTGTATTTCACTTTGATGATACCAACTACATGATATTATGTAGGTGATGAAAGGTGACTTATTGGTGTCCTTTGATCACCTGAGACATAATCACCTAGGCTACTTCATGAAAATATATTATTATATATTGTTAGTTAGAGTCCTCCATACAGCGTTGAGGACGGCCACTGGGGGGGTTTTAGTGAGGTAAAAATCCCACAGCTTCGTGTGCATTTTGAAGGTTTCCCCTTCGATACAAAAAAGGTGATATCACCTAGGTGATCGGTAGTACCTATTGTCTACGTTTGATTACAAATAATTATCGCTCTAAGCATTAAATTGTAATCTCACGTAATATAACGACTCAATAAACCCCAGCGACTGTATAAAACACAATTAAACAAAGTTACCCTGTTAATTTCTTATTTAGAAATAAACTTTCTTCGTTTACAACCAATTAGCGAGGGAAACACCCATAAACACTAGGCGAGCGTGACTGACGACATTTTTCTTTGTCCAAACAAACCTTATTAGGAACAGCTGTCCTAACAACGGGATTAAATTAAAAGAAAGTGGGGTAAGAAAAAACCCGTTGTAATTTCAAAATGTCTGCAAAATTCTCATTTTACGAAACCAGCTTTGATATTAACATCGCGATGCCCTTTATAATGTCCATTCCGCAAGTTATGTTGTTAAAGCTTTTGACGTCTAACTATATTGTGGACTATTGCGCAATTAACCTTTATGCAATGTGTTAGCGTGTTGGTTAAGGATTATTTGAAGTGTTATTTCTCTTACACGTCGTCTACAATTTTTTTATCTACGTTCATTCGTGATATGTTCTTTTTAACCGACTTCCCTAAAGGAATGTGGTCATCTATTCGTCACGTATATATATTTTTCATTTTTTTATCATATTACTTAATCACTTTTACCTTTTATGTATACCATATTTCTATTTTTTTTCTTTATCCTGGGGAATAGTAACGTATTTGTTATCGACTTCAGATAGAATCCCTTTTATTTGTGAATTTGGTTATAGATGAGCATAGGCGGCAGTACCACTTACCATAACGTGGACTGTATTCTCTTCATTACTTCAATTCAATCTGATAAAAAAGTATTAAGGTCATAAACATCAAATTAGCGCAGCTGACCGTGACCATCGATTGACTATCACCCCACACAATTTCGCCATTAACACTTTTATGCTTCAGTTATCATTCCCTACTCATTGTGTTAAGTCACTTAGCTCATTACCATGACAATGTAGCGCCCGCAAACAATCGTCTTAGTTTGTATCACCGTGGGTGGGTAATGAAGTCGTTTGGCTGTGTTGGGTGACATTTGAGAGAAAGGAATTATTAAATATGTTACAGAAGATATAATGATGATCATGCATGTTAAGATTATTAAATAAAATGAAACGACAATTGTCAGAGAAAAATGTAGTGACGTGATAAGAAGAAAGTCATAAAAGACAGAAGAAATAAAAAGGATTGATCATGATATAGTATATGAAACAAAATATGTAGTACATAAGGCATACATAATTACTGAAAATAAAAAAGTAAAAGGTAAGGTAAGGTTACACATTAGGCAACAGGCAAAAATTACATGCGCAATAATAAATGTAAAATTACCGATAAAAAGGGTAAACAGAAAATTATGGAACAAAAAACATTCAATAATTTTACCAATGAACTTTTAGATTCATATAATGATTGAAAGCGTTCGATCTATTTGAATTATTTTCAATTTCCATACATATGAATACCAATGTACCAATATGTCCGTAATTTCATTAACATAGAAAAAGGTATCGCTAATCAATAAAACTTTTTAACAAGAAATAGAACCCGACTTCAGTGTCACCAAAAAGCAAAAAAATAATTTAAATATATGTTGATTTCTTACATACACAGTACATAGTACA